>JAEIFO010001421.1:0-23073 GCA_018903695.1 Zaprionus gabonicus
ACCTCATTTCATTTGAAATTTGACATCACTTTATTTCAAAAGAAATCTTTTCAACATTTATTTTCTTTGCAATTTTTCTTATATTACTTTATATGTAAGGAAAAGAAGTTAAATCACTTGAGTTGTGAGAAGAATATAGGTACAATTTCATATAAAATCATGATAATTGGAATTTTCTTATTAAAAATTTTACCAGTTTGCGGATGCCGTGACAAAAAACCTCTATAGGTTGAGTTATGCTGCTTAAAAAGTGCAATTTTTCTTATGTTAATTTATATGTAACGAAAAGAAGTTAAATCACTTGAGTTGTGAGAAGAATATTAGGTGAAATTTCATATAAAATCATGAAAATTTGAATTTTTTATGGAAAAATTGACCAGTTTGCGGATGGGGTGACACAATCACTGTATAGGTAAAGTGATGTTACGCAAAAAGTGAAATTTCATTGACTGTGGAGTGTTGTCTTGCCGGCAATGTTATTTAAATATATGAAGGAAAAAAATTTTTTTTTTTTTTTTTTTTGTTTACTTTGCTTTTATTTATTGGATCTTCTTGTATAAGAACTAACAATAAGTTTAAAAATCTTAACTATTACATGTTTTTTCTGAACAGTTGAATTATTTTTCCAACTGTTCTATGATTAGACGGCCCTAAAAATTTCTTCGCTGGGTTGGTAGGTCCTTTCGCTGGAGACGGGAGCGACTGCTGAGCTGGGTTAGACCTCTCGCTAGGTGGTTGGGGTGCGAGAAAAGCTTGCTATGGTATTTTTCTTTAAGTTCCGTAATTGCCTTGATAACAGGTGGGATATTTAAGTCACTTTGGATGTTTTCATTCCGAACGTACCACGGTGCCCCAGTGATGGTTCTCAGAATCTTTGATTGTGCTCGCTGTATGATGTCAATATTGCTGTTGCTGGCATTGCCCCATAACTGTGAGCCATAGGTCCAGATAGGTTTCAATACAGAATTGTAGAGTAAGACCTTGTGATCTAGGCTGAGCGGAGAACCAGAGTTGATGAGCCAGTGTAAGTTGTTGGCTTTGAGTTTGAGTTGAGTTTTTTTGGCTTCAATGTGCCTGCGCCATGTGAGTCTTCTGTCAAGGTGTACTCCTAGGTACGCTATCTCGTCTGCTTTCGGGAGTGGTATGTTGTTCAACAAGAGTGGTGGGCAATCTTGTCTGTTTAGCGTAAACGTCACGTGTTTGCATTTTTGCTCGTTTACTTTTATTCGCCAGTCAGAGAGCCACTTCTCAATGTCGATGAGGTGCAATGCCAGCTGTGCTGTAGCCTGACTTGGGGACCTTGAACGGCTAAGGATAGCTGTATCGTCGGCAAATGTGGATACCGTTAAGCGACTATTTGTAGGGATGTCGGCTGTAAAGATGAGGTATAAGGTAGGCCCAAGAACGCTGCCTTGGGGGACACCAGCCTCAATTTTATGATCAGTGGAGGTGGCAGTGTTGCACCGCACTGCAAACTTTCTGCCATAGAGGTAAGACTTTAGAAGTTTGTGTGTGCTTTCGGGTAGGGCTGTTTTAACTTTAAACATTAGGCCGTCAAGCCAGACTCTGTCGAATGCTTGGGATACGTCTAGGAATACTGCTGTACAGTATTCGCGATTTTCAAATGCAGTTCTTATTTCCGTTGTTATACGATTCACCTGTTCAATGGTTCCGTGGCTTTCGCGAAATCCAAATTGATGGTCTGGGATTATGTTGTGGGTTCTCAGATGTAGATTAAGTCGGATCAGCAGGCTTTTTTCGAATAGTTTCGAAATACATGGGAGTAGGCTTATTGGTCTGTAAGATGAAGGGACTGTGTGGTCCTTACCAGGCTTTGGAATCATTATGATAATCGATCGGAAAAAAATGAAGTTATTTAAAGTGTATTTTACATGAAATACATTAAAATTGATAAATTATTAGGAGTCAATGTAAAACTTGACCACTTTGAAAATTTTTTCATATGAAATTCAAATATGTTATGTATTTAACTTCATTTCATATGAAATTTGTCTTTCGAATTTTATTGATATGTGATTTAACTTTATTTCATATGAAAATTGAATCTACCTGTGGAAATTTGACAAAAAAAAATCATTTTCTTATGGGATTTAACTTCATTTCATATGAAATTTGACTTAACTTTTGAAACTTGACAAACAAATTTTTCATATCTTATGTGAGTTAACCTTATTTCATATGAAATTTGACTTCACTTTATTTCATATGAAATTTTTCCTACAATAACTTTTATTATGAAGGCAAAAATAATGAAGTTATGTAAAGTGTATTTTACTTGAAATACATTAAAATTGATAAATTAGCCGAAGTCAATCGAAAATTTGACCAGTTTAAAAATGTTTTTTAATGAAATTTTCATATGTTTTTTGGGTTAACTTCATTTTATATGAAATTTGACTTCACTTTATTTCATATAGAAGAATTGTTGTTGGGGCAATTACCTGACAAGTAATAATATTAGAATCCGGCTCGAATGACCGTTTCTAACGCTGTCTTGACGGCGAGACACAGCAATTAGTCTCTTCCGTCAATATAATAGTCAAAAACTTTTATTTTACTGGCACTTTATTACAAACAAGATCAACTGAAAAGGCGCGACTGTTGCGTTCTACATTTTTTTAAGAAAAAAGGCGTCGATTAGAGATGATAAAAAATAATATCGAATTCATATCGATAAGTTGGTCAATTAACTTGAGCGATGATTTTTAAACAATATTTTTGATGCGTTCCGCAACATCCTCCTCCCAAATATTGAGGTCGGCAGTAAATATAGTCGACATTAATATTTTAACATTTTTGAATTACATCAAGCTTAATTAATTTTACAACTGGTCTCTTATAAATATTGTTCTTAATTTTTACGTCGACTATTCGTACACGTCCATCTCTTGATGGATAAGTCTTAATTATTAAACCTTTTGGCCATACATTCCGAGGCACTTCTGATTCCATTACTAAAACTACGTCACCTTCTTTTAAATTATTATTATCCTTTTTCCATTTTCGACTATAAATTAAAAATTGTCTGTATTCTTTCTTCCACTTAATCCAAAAAATGTCTGCTAGTCTCTGAGACGATTTCCACATGTTTAAAATTCTTAAATCAAAATCATTGGTGTCTGTGTAAAAGGATTCTCTAAAATTTGGCCCTATTAATAAATCATTTGGTGTCAAGGGTTCACTGTCAAAGTCATCTGAAGGTACAAATAAAAGCGGTCTACTATTTATCATAAATTCAAGTTCACAAAATAATGTTTTTAAAGTAAATTCTTTAGGGTATCTTTCTTTCAACAAGACATTTAAATATTTCTTAACAGATTGTATAAGCCTTTCCCATGCTCCTCCCATGTGAGGGGACAATGGCGGATTAAAATACCAAGAGCAACCCTTTGTTGTTAAAAACTTTGTAAGATCACTGACTGACCAATTTTCAATTATTTCTCTCATGTCCTTATCTGCTCTCTTAAAATTTGTACCATTATCTGAATATATTTCTGTAGGAAATCCGCGTCTACAACCAAATTGACGAAACACATGCATAAATGCATTACACGATAAGTCTTCGGCAATTTCAAGATGAACTGCTCGGGATGTCATACAAGTAAAAATAACTCCATAACGCTTAACATGACTTCTATTTTGTGTTATTTCAATCGGACCAAAATAATCAATTCCTATTTTCAAAAAAGCTCTTTCAGTTGGATTTATTCGACAGTTGGGTAACTGACCCATTAAAGGAATCTGTGGCTTTGCTTTTTTATTTTTACAGTATTGACAGAGGTGAATGATCTTTTTTACTGTATTTCGGCATTTAGTAATCCAAAATTTCTGACGAATATTGCAAATTACTGTTTCTGTCCCAATATGACAATTTTTAGAATGATAATAGTAGATAAGTAAGTATGTTATTGGGTGGTCTTTGTCTAGAATAATAGGGTTTTTAGAATCAATACTCATGTCTTCGTCACTTAAATTATTTAATCTACCTCTAAGCCTTATAAGTTTATCTGTAGATAAAAAAATTGGTAAGTTTTTTAAATTACTTGAAGATGAAATAGATCTATTTTGCTTAAGGCTTTCTAGTTCATTTTTATACTTGTCATTTTGTACGCTCTGGAAAATTAAATTTTCAGCATCCAATAGCTCTGCAAAAGTTAATTCATTTATCGTAGGAAATTTCCCTTTTGTTTTAAGTTTTTTCAAATATCTTAAGACCCACGCTACAGTTCTTAAAAATCGCATCCAATTTGAAAATCTTGAAACGTCAGGTAAAATAAAAGTCTGTTTTGGAGACACAGTTAAGTTTACAAATTCAGAATCACTTTGGTCATTGGCATTTTTAATAATAAGAGATAATTTTCTTGGTGGCCATAATTCTTCACCCATTCTTAAAAATTCTGGGCCTTTTAACCATATTTCGTTTGAATTGAAGTCAAAAGAAGATAATTTTGTTGCTTTATCAGCAGGATTTATTTTTGAGGGTACGTAGCGCCATTCGCTTGAATTTGTGATTTCTTGAATTTCTCCCAAACGTTGTGCTACAAATGTTTTAAACCGTTTGCTACTAGTCTTAAGCCAGTATAAAACAATTTCGGAATCTGTCCATAAATAGGTCGAGTCTATTGCAATGTTTAATATTTCTTTTATTGTTTTGGCAAGCCTGGCTCCTAAGAGAGTTCCCTGTAATTCTAATCTTGGAATGGACATTGGTTTCAATGGAGCTACACGGGACTTTGCTGCTATTAAAGTACTTTCGAATTGATTATTATAATTAAAACGTAAATATGCGCACGTTGCGTATGCATATTTTGAAGCGTCACAAAAGATGTGTAATTGAATTTTACATTGATTAATATTAAACGTGGTCATCTGTCTTTGTATGTAGAAGTTATTTAGTTTATTTAGGTTGTCACATAAAGTCTTCCAAATTGCAAAATGTTCGTCTGTTATGTAATCATCCCAGTGGATACCACTGTCCCAAATTGCTTGCAATAATATTTTGTTTGAAATCAATAAATTAGAAAGAAAACCTAAGGGATCAAATATTGACATGGTGATTTTCAACACTTCTCTTTTTGTTGGTCGTCTAAGTTGATTAAGAAGGTCGGAGTGTGACTTGGAAAATTTTAAATTATATGTAAGAATATCTTTATCATAGTTCCACATAAGTCCTAATACTCGTTCTTCTGTCAAGTTTTTCATTTTACTGTCGTCTGGTATTGAATTTGTCTGGCTTAAAACTTCCGCCGAATTTGATATCCAATTACGCATATCAAATCCTGCTGCCTTGTGTATGTATGTCACATCCTTGATTAACTGTACCGCTTTTTTGATGTCGTTTGCTCCACCAAGATAGTCGTCCATATAGTGTTTGGAAATTATGTCCTTATAGGCTTCGTCAAAGTTGTTCTGAAAGTCTAAAGCGTTTCTATTCCTAACTTGTTGAGCGATGCTTGGACTGCACTTGGCACCAAAAAATAATACCTGTATCTCGTATACGTCTGGTTCGGACAGTCGGTCAGTACCTCGCCATAAAATTCTTTGTGCACAACGGTCTGGTTCATGGACTTTGATTTGAAGGAACATCTCTTTAATGTCTCCTACAAAGGCAATCTTATGTTCTCGAAAATTCATAAGAACTGAGGACAATTGGCTGTACAAGTCTGGTCCTGGCAATAAAAAGTCATTAAGACAATAACCGTGACTTCTAGAGGCAGCGTCAAAAACTATTCTTAGCTTATCAGGTTTGTTGCTATTAAGAACGCCAAAATGTGGTAAGTAGTACGTCAAGGGTGAGATTTTATTTTTCTCTTCTAATTTCAGTTTTTTAATATATCCATTTTTAATATAGGATTCAAAAGTCTCTGTGTATTTTTTGCCATAAACAGGATTTTTATCTATTTTCTTTTCGCATAAAATCAATCTAGAAAATGCGTTGTTATAGCTCTCAGGAAGCTGCACGTCATCGCTTTTCCAGAAAAGCCCACATTGAAATCTGTCACCATTGCGTTTTAATGTCTTGTCTACAATTTCTAAACATCTTTTGTCGTCGAGTGAAGTTGGAATGTCATGTAAAGTCAATAATTCGTTTTCTATAGACCAATAAGATTTAACTAGGTTATGCAACTTATCCAAATCGTCAATGGCTTTGTCGTTTCCTAAACAATTGTATACATGACAAGTATACTGTCTTTCGGAAATATATCTATTGAGTCCTACCGTTCCGTGAACAACCCAGCCTAGTGAAGTCTTACTAGCTACTGGACCATTAAATGTTTGATATTTTAATTTTCGTGACACTATGAGCGACCAATTATCTTGACCAATTAGAATTTTTGGCTTAGCATTTTGATATGAGCAAGCTGAAAAGTTTTTTAAAAACTTATAGTTTTCGGACACGTCATTGATTGAAAGCGTTTGCATTGGTAAGTTTAAACAAGATACAGTTCTAATTTTCCTTAATGTAAATACCTGTGATGAACTATTTTTGCCTTTTATATTTAAACTAACTACCTTTGAATCTAGTTGTTCGTACACTTCGTTATTTGTCCATTGCATTTTTAAAGGCATTGTGGGGCCATCTAGTCCTAGATCTGTCGCTACGTCTTCGTCTATTAATGAAATTGTTGATGCTTCATCAAGTAAAGCGTATGTGTCTATTGATGTTTGAGGTCCTATTAACGTAACGGGAATGACTTTTAAAAGAACTTCGTTACTACCTAAATTAATGTTACAATTAATATCAGAGTTCAAATTAGGCTTATCATTATTATTGGATATCTCTATAGATTTAGATGGAATCGTACCGTTTTTATCTTTGTGCAACAGATAATTATGACTATAGTTGCAGTTTTCTACTTTACAAGTTTTCTTACGTCTACAATCTTTTAAAATATGATTTCTGCCAAAGCATGATATGCATAACTTATTCTGAGTTACATGCTCCCATCTTTTTTCAACTGTTTCATTTTTGAATTTTGGACAATCAGTTATGAAATGATCAATTGACTTGCAAAAGTTACAATATTTTTTTGGTTTCTCATTACTGTTGTTTTGATTTGAGACTATTAAAGTGGTTTCTTTAGATTTATTGTGACCGAAGCCTAATGCTGTGGACGCTTTTATTGTTTGACCTAACCATTCGTGAAAGACAATTACTTTTGGCTGTTCAGATTTTGTATTTTGATAATATTTCATAAAAGAGACTCGTTGAGTGATCGGTATTTTTTCCAAAATTTCGTCAAATAAAAAATTATTACGTATTTGATTAATATCATTAAACGAGAACAATGTGTGAATAAGATTTGTGATCATATCATAAAATGTAATGAGTTTGTCATATTTATCATCTTTAATTACAGGAAAAAGTCGTATTTTATCAATCATTATTTTTATTATGTAGCTACTATCACCGAAACGATTTCTTAAAATGTCAATTATGTGTGTTACATTATCTGGTAATAATAGGAGAGACTGTACACATTCTTTTGCACGACCTGTTAGTGCTCTTCTTAAACGATTTATGTTTTCATAATTACTAAAATTACATATACGAGAGCTATTTTCAAATTCTGCAATGAAAATGGGCCATTCTAAAGGGTCACCACTAAATGAAGGCAGTTCTTGTTTAATTGTTTGTCTTGCCATAAAACTTTCTAATGTATTCACAGTTTTGTCTACTTGATTAATTTTATCTGCTGTGTCTGACTTACGAGAGTTCTCTACCCACTCCTTGGTACGATTTGCTGCTGGTTGGTCATAAATAAAGCTTCTTTTCTGGTCGCTGGGGATATTTCCATTACCGTCGAATTTGGCCATTTCAATCTCTCTCTCCAGTATTAGTTGGTTTTCCTCGTATTCCAATTGCATTCGTTTTGTCCGCAACTCCTGTTGTTTCTTCAAATGTTCCATTTGGAACTGTAGCATTTGTATCTTATCTTCTTGTTGGGAATTATGAGTAGTCGTAGACCTTATGTCTTCATCCCAATTGGTTGGAATTACCCTCGGCAATACACCAGTTGGAACTACTGTGTTCATAGACTGATTTTTTTGTAAGTCTTTGTCCTCTTCTGGACTAAGTTGTGGTCTTGGTGTGTCCATTTCTTGTCTTTGCACATTCGATTTCAAAGTTTTGCTTCCACGTGTTATAGGCATTGTCAAGCCGTTTACCAACACTAATTTTCTATGGAACTTTTCTATGTAAATGTACGTACGTCGTCAAAATTCACATACACCCAAATCTTAGGTTTGGCAGTAATGTATGTGTGTACATATACACGAATTTGTTGCGTTGCTGTCACACACAGCTGTATTTGTCGTCGTCAATGTATGTGATAGACGCTACTCACACAGACATATCAATTGGCTGATGAAATTGCGCATTAGTTTTTTGTCATATATAACAACGTTGAAAACATGTTCAAAGGATCATGACAAATCCATATGCCGTCCAAAATAAGCTCGAAGGACCATGTTGTTGGGGCAATTACCTGACAAGTAATAATATTAGAATCCGGCTCGAATGACCATGTTGTTGGGGCAATTACCTGACAAGTAATAATATTAGAATCCGGCTCGAATGACCGTTTCTAACGCTGTCTTGACGGCGAGACACAGCAATTAGTCTCTTCCGTCAATATAATAGTCAAAAACTTTTATTTTACTGGCACTTTATTACAAACAAGATCAACTGAAAAGGCGCGACTGTTGCGTTCTACATTTTTTAAGAAAAAAGGCGTCGATTAGAGATGATAAAAAATAATATCGAATTCATATCGATAAGTTGGTCAATTAACTTGAGCGATGATTTTTAAACAATATTTTTGATGCGTTCCGCAACAAGAATATAGGTAAAGTTTTTTTTTTAAATCATGAAAATTGAAATTTTCTTATATAAAATTTGACCAGCTTGCGCATGGCGTGACAAAAAACCTTTGTAGGTAGAGTGATGTTGCTCAAAAAGTGAAATTTCATTGACTGTGGAGTGTTGTCTTCCCGGCAATGTTATCTTATATATAAAATTCTGCTAGTAATCGAACCCCTCCGAAACTACTTGACCGACTTTCTTGAAATTTGGAGGGTATGTTCTGTAGGCCTGGCAATCGGCTAACATCTATTTTTCGTTCCCCTAACCGAAAAGGGTTGTCCACCGCTAACATTTTTTCATTTCACACAGTTAGTAACCGAACTCTTCCGAACCTACTTGACCGATTTTGATGAAAATTGGAGGGTATATACTGTTGGCCTGGCAATCGGCTAACATCTATTTTTCGTTGCCCTAACCGATAAGGGTTGTCCACCGCTAACATTTTTTTATTTCGTCAACTGGGCTCTCCCAATTTCGAACAAAGCAAGCACACACTGTCTGAGAGAGAACCTCTCTTAATTTCAATTTCAGACTCTGCATTGTTGTGGTTGTTAACTGAGAATATTAGTTGTTGTTGTGCTTGATTACGGAGGATCAACGCGTGGGAGTGAAAAAGATACAACCAGCTGCAATGCCAAGAAAACGCAAAGGAGTCGAATTGAGTCATAGTACAGGCAGAAGTCGATCCCAGCGCCAGAGAAGAGACCAAAGGACAGAAGAACAGATCCAGCAAGACAATATTAATGCCCGTGAGAGCATGGCACGATTGCGTAGGGATGTCGGCTGTAAAGATGAGGTATAAGGTAGGCCCAAGAACGCTGCCTTGGGGGACACCAGCCTCAATTTTATGATCAGTGGAGGTGGCAGTGTTGCACCGCACTGCAAACTTTCTGCCATAGAGGTAAGACTTTAGAAGTTTGTGTGTGCTTTCGGGTAGGGCTGTTTTAACTTTAAACATTAGGCCGTCAAGCCAGACTCTGTCGAATGCTTGGGATACGTCTAGGAATACTGCTGTACAGTATTCGCGATTTTCAAATGCAGTTCTTATTTCCGTTGTTATACGATTCACCTGTTCAATGGTTCCGTGGCTTTCGCGAAATCCAAATTGATGGTCTGGGATTATGTTGTGGGTTCTCAGATGTAGATTAAGTCGGATCAGCAGGCTTTTTTTCGAATAGTTTCGAAATACATGGGAGTAGGCTTATTGGTCTGTAAGATGAAGGGACTGTGTGGTCCTTACCAGGCTTTGGAATCATTATGATAATCGATCGGAAAAAAATGAAGTTATTTAAAGTGTATTTTACATGAAATACATTAAAATTGATAAATTATTAGGAGTCAATGTAAAACTTGACCACTTTGAAAATTTTTTCATATGAAATTCAAATATGTTATGTATTTAACTTCATTTCATATGAAATTTGTCTTTCGAATTTTATTGATATGTGATTTAACTTTATTTCATATGAAAATTGAATCTACCTGTGGAAATTTGACAAAAAAAAATCATTTTCTTATGGGATTTAACTTCATTTCATATGAAATTTGACTTAACTTTTGAAACTTGACAAACAAATTTTTCATATCTTATGTGAGTTAACCTTATTTCATATGAAATTTGACTTCACTTTATTTCATATGAAATTTTTCCTACAATAACTTTTATTATGAAGGCAAAAATAATGAAGTTATGTAAAGTGTATTTTACTTGAAATACATTAAAATTGATAAATTAGCCGAAGTCAATCGAAAATTTGACCAGTTTAAAAATGTTTTTTAATGAAATTTTCATATGTTTTGTGAGTTAACTTCATTTTATATGAAATTTGACTTCACTTTATTTCATATAGAAGAATTGTTGTTGGGGCAATTACCTGACAAGTAATAATATTAGAATCCGGCTCGAATGACCGTTTCTAACGCTGTCTTGACGGCGAGACACAGCAATTAGTCTCTTCCGTCAATATAATAGTCAAAAACTTTTATTTTACTGGCACTTTATTACAAACAAGATCAACTGAAAAGGCGCGACTGTTGCGTTCTACATTTTTTTTTAAGAAAAAAGGCGTCGATTAGAGATGATAAAAAATAATATCGAATTCATATCGATAAGTTGGTCAATTAACTTGAGCGATGATTTTTAAACAATATTTTTGATGCGTTCCGCAACATCCTCCTCCCAAATATTGAGGTCGGCAGTAAATATAGTCGACATTAATATTTTAACATTTTTGAATTACATCAAGCTTAATTAATTTTACAACTGGTCTCTTATAAATATTGTTCTTAATTTTTACGTCGACTATTCGTACACGTCCATCTCTTGATGGATAAGTCTTAATTATTAAACCTTTTGGCCATACATTCCGAGGCACTTCTGATTCCATTACTAAAACTACGTCACCTTCTTTTAAATTATTATTATCCTTTTTCCATTTTCGACTATAAATTAAAAATTGTCTGTATTCTTTCTTCCACTTAATCCAAAAAATGTCTGCTAGTCTCTGAGACGATTTCCACATGTTTAAAATTCTTAAATCAAAATCATTGGTGTCTGTGTAAAAGGATTCTCTAAAATTTGGCCCTATTAATAAATCATTTGGTGTCAAGGGTTCACTGTCAAAGTCATCTGAAGGTACAAATAAAAGCGGTCTACTATTTATCATAAATTCAAGTTCACAAAATAATGTTTTTAAAGTAAATTCTTTAGGGTATCTTTCTTTCAACAAGACATTTAAATATTTCTTAACAGATTGTATAAGCCTTTCCCATGCTCCTCCCATGTGAGGGGACAATGGCGGATTAAAATACCAAGAGCAACCCTTTGTTGTTAAAAACTTTGTAAGATCACTGACTGACCAATTTTCAATTATTTCTCTCATATCCTTATCTGCTCTCTTAAAATTTGTACCATTATCTGAATATATTTCTGTAGGAAATCCGCGTCTACAACCAAATTGACGAAACACATGCATAAATGCATTACACGATAAGTCTTCGGCAATTTCAAGATGAACTGCTCGGGATGTCATACAAGTAAAAATAACTCCATAACGCTTAACATGACTTCTATTTTGTGTTATTTCAATCGGACCAAAATAATCAATTCCTATTTTCAAAAAAGCTCTTTCAGTTGGATTTATTCGACAGTTGGGTAACTGACCCATTAAAGGAATCTGTGGCTTTGCTTTTTTATTTTTACAGTATTGACAGAGGTGAATGATCTTTTTTACTGTATTTCGGCATTTAGTAATCCAAAATTTCTGACGAATATTGCAAATTACTGTTTCTGTCCCAATATGACAATTTTTAGAATGATAATAGTAGATAAGTAAGTATGTTATTGGGTGGTCTTTGTCTAGAATAATAGGGTTTTTAGAATCAATACTCATGTCTTCGTCACTTAAATTATTTAATCTACCTCTAAGCCTTATAAGTTTATCTGTAGATAAAAAAATTGGTAAGTTTTTTAAATTACTTGAAGATGAAATAGATCTATTTTGCTTAAGGCTTTCTAGTTCATTTTTATACTTGTCATTTTGTACGCTCTGGAAAATTAAATTTTCAGCATCCAATAGCTCTGCAAAAGTTAATTCATTTATCGTAGGAAATTTCCCTTTTGTTTTAAGTTTTTTCAAATATCTTAAGACCCACGCTACAGTTCTAAAAAATCGCATCCAATTTGAAAATCTTGAAACGTCAGGTAAAATAAAAGTCTGTTTTGGAGACACAGTTAAGTTTACAAATTCAGAATCACTTTGGTCATTGGCATTTTTAATAATAAGAGATAATTTTCTTGGTGGCCATAATTCTTCACCCATTCTTAAAAATTCTGGGCCTTTTAACCATATTTCGTTTGAATTGAAGTCAAAAGAAGATAATTTTGTTGCTTTATCAGCAGGATTTATTTTTGAGGGTACGTAGCGCCATTCGCTTGAATTTGTGATTTCTTGAATTTCTCCCAAACGTTGTGCTACAAATGTTTTAAACCGTTTGCTACTAGTCTTAAGCCAGTATAAAACAATTTCGGAATCTGTCCATAAATAGGTCGAGTCTATTGCAATGTTTAATATTTCTTTTATTGTTTTGGCAAGCCTGGCTCCTAAGAGAGTTCCCTGTAATTCTAATCTTGGAATGGACATTGGTTTCAATGGAGCTACACGGGACTTTGCTGCTATTAAAGTACTTTCGAATTGATTATTATAATTAAAACGTAAATATGCGCACGTTGCGTATGCATATTTTGAAGCGTCACAAAAGATGTGTAATTGAATTTTACATTGATTAATATTAAACGTGGTCATCTGTCTTTGTATGTAGAAGTTATTTAGTTTATTTAGGTTGTCACATAAAGTCTTCCAAATTGCAAAATGTTCGTCTGTTATGTAATCATCCCAGTGGATACCACTGTCCCAAATTGCTTGCAATAATATTTTGTTTGAAATCAATAAATTAGAAAGAAAACCTAAGGGATCAAATATTGACATGGTGATTTTCAACACTTCTCTTTTTGTTGGTCGTCTAAGTTGATTAAGAAGGTCGGAGTGTGACTTGGAAAATTTTAAATTATATGTAAGAATATCTTTATCATAGTTCCACATAAGTCCTAATACTCGTTCTTCTGTCAAGTTTTTCATTTTACTGTCGTCTGGTATTGAATTTGTCTGGCTTAAAACTTCCGCCGAATTTGATATCCAATTACGCATATCAAATCCTGCTGCCTTGTGTATGTATGTCACATCCTTGCTTAACTGTACCGCTTTTTTGATGTCGTTTGCTCCACCAAGATAGTCGTCCATATAGTGTTTGGAAATTATGTCCTTATAGGCTTCGTCAAAGTTGTTCTGAAAGTCTAAAGCGTTTCTATTCCTAACTTGTTGAGCGATGCTTGGACTGCACTTGGCACCAAAAAATAATACCTGTATCTCGTATACGTCTGGTTCGGACAGTCGGTCAGTACCTCGCCATAAAATTCTTTGTGCACAACGGTCTGGTTCATGGACTTTGATTTGAAGGAACATCTCTTTAATGTCTCCTACAAAGGCAATCTTATGTTCTCGAAAATTCATAAGAACTGAGGACAATTGGCTGTACAAGTCTGGTCCTGGCAATAAAAAGTCATTAAGACAATAACCGTGACTTCTAGAGGCAGCGTCAAAAACTATTCTTAGCTTATCAGGTTTGTTGCTATTAAGAACGCCAAAATGTGGTAAGTAGTACGTCAAGGGTGAGATTTTATTTTTCTCTTCTAATTTCAGTTTTTTAATATATCCATTTTTAATATAGGATTCAAAAGTCTCTGTGTATTTTTTGCCATAAACAGGATTTTTATCTATTTTCTTTTCGCATAAAATCAATCTAGAAAATGCGTTGTTATAGCTCTCAGGAAGCTGCACGTCATCGCTTTTCCAGAAAAGCCCACATTGAAATCTGTCACCATTGCGTTTTAATGTCTTGTCTACAATTTCTAAACATCTTTTGTCGTCGAGTGAAGTTGGAATGTCATGTAAAGTCAATAATTCGTTTTCTATAGACCAATAAGATTTAACTAGGTTATGCAACTTATCCAAATCGTCAATGGCTTTGTCGTTTCCTAAACAATTGTATACATGACAAGTATACTGTCTTTCGGAAATATATCTATTGAGTCCTACCGTTCCGTGAACAACCCAGCCTAGTGAAGTCTTACTAGCTACTGGACCATTAAATGTTTGATATTTTAATTTTCGTGACACTATGAGCGACCAATTATCTTGACCAATTAGAATTTTTGGCTTAGCATTTTGATATGAGCAAGCTGAAAAGTTTTTTAAAAACTTATAGTTTTCGGACGCGTCATTGATTGAAAGCGTTTGCATTGGTAAGTTTAAACAAGATACAGTTCTAATTTTCCTTAATGTAAATACCTGTGATGAACTATTTTTGCCTTTTATATTTAAACTAACTACCTTTGAATCTAGTTGTTCGTACACTTCGTTATTTGTCCATTGCATTTTTAAAGGCATTGTGGGGCCATCTAGTCCTAGATCTGTCGCTACGTCTTCGTCTATTAATGAAATTGTTGATGCTTCATCAAGTAAAGCGTATGTGTCTATTGATGTTTGAGGTCCTATTAACGTAACGGGAATGACTTTTAAAAGAACTTCGTTACTACCTAAATTAATGTTACAATTAATATCAGAGTTCAAATTAGGCTTATCATTATTATTGGATATCTCTATAGATTTAGATGGAATCGTACCGTTTTTATCTTTGTGCAACAGATAATTATGACTATAGTTGCAGTTTTCTACTTTACAAGTTTTCTTACGTCTACAATCTTTTAAAATATGATTTCTGCCAAAGCATGATATGCATAACTTATTCTGAGTTACATGCTCCCATCTTTTTTCAACTGTTTCATTTTTGAATTTTGGACAATCAGTTATGAAATGATCAATTGACTTGCAAAAGTTACAATATTTTTTTGGTTTCTCATTACTGTTGTTTTGATTTGAGACTATTAAAGTGGTTTCTTTAGATTTATTGTGACCGAAGCCTAATGCTGTGGACGCTTTTATTGTTTGACCTAACCATTCGTGAAAGACAATTACTTTTGGCTGTTCAGATTTTGTATTTTGATAATATTTCATAAAAGAGACTCGTTGAGTGATCGGTATTTTTTCCAAAATTTCGTCAAATAAAAAATTATTACGCATTTGATTAATATCATTAAACGAGAACAATGTGTGAATAAGATTTGTGATCATATCATAAAATGTAATGAGTTTGTCATATTTATCATCTTTAATTACAGGAAAAAGTCGTATTTTATCAATCATTATTTTTATTATGTAGCTACTATCACCGAAACGATTTCTTAAAATGTCAATTATGTGTGTTACATTATCTGGTAATAATAGGAGAGACTGTACACATTCTTTTGCACGACCTGTTAGTGCTCTTCTTAAACGATTTATGTTTTCATAATTACTAAAATTACATATACGAGAGCTATTTTCAAATTCTGCAATGAAAATGGGCCATTCTAAAGGGTCACCACTAAATGAAGGCAGTTCTTGTTTAATTGTTTGTCTTGCCATAAAACTTTCTAATGTATTCACAGTTTTGTCTACTTGATTAATTTTATCTGCTGTGTCTGACTTACGAGAGTTCTCTACCCACTCCTTGGTACGATTTGCTGCTGGTTGGTCATAAATAAAGCTTCTTTTCTGGTCGCTGGGGATATTTCCATTACCGTCGAATTTGGCCATTTCAATCTCTCTCTCCAGTATTAGTTGGTTTTCCTCGTATTCCAATTGCATTCGTTTTGTCCGCAACTCCTGTTGTTTCTTCAAATGTTCCATTTGGAACTGTAGCATTTGTATCTTATCTTCTTGTTGGGAATTATGAGTAGTCGTAGACCTTATGTCTTCATCCCAATTGGTTGGAATTACCCTCGGCAATACACCAGTTGGAACTACTGTGTTCATAGACTGATTTTTTTGTAAGTCTTTGTCCTCTTCTGGACTAAGTTGTGGTCTTGGTGTGTCCATTTCTTGTCTTTGCACATTCGATTTCAAAGTTTTGCTTCCACGTGTTATAGGCATTGTCAAGCCGTTTACCAACACTAATTTTCTATGGAACTTTTCTATGTAAATGTACGTACGTCGTCAAAATTCACATACACCCAAATCTTAGGTTTGGCAGTAATGTATGTGTGTACATATACACGAATTTGTTGCGTTGCTGTCACACACAGCTGTATTTGTCGTCGTCAATGTATGTGATAGACGCTACTCACACAGACATATCAATTGGCTGATGAAATTGCGCATTAGTTTTTTGTCATATATAACAACGTTGAAAACATGTTCAAAGGATCATGACAAATCCATATGCCGTCCAAAATAAGCTCGAAGGACCATGTTGTTGGGGCAATTACCTGACAAGTAATAATATTAGAATCCGGCTCGAATGACCATGTTGTTGGGGCAATTACCTGACAAGTAATAATATTAGAATCCGGCTCGAATGACCGTTTCTAACGCTGTCTTGACGGCGAGACACAGCAATTAGTCTCTTCCGTCAATATAATAGTCAAAAACTTTTATTTTACTGGCACTTTATTACAAACAAGATCAACTGAAAAGGCGCGACTGTTGCGTTCTACATTTTTTTTTAAGAAAAAAAGGCGTCGATTAGAGATGATAAAAAATAATATCGAATTCATATCGATAAGTTGGTCAATTAACTTGAGCGATGATTTTTAAACAATATTTTTGATGCGTTCCACAAATCATGAAAATTGAAATTTTCTTATATAAAATTTGACCAGCTTGCGCATGGCGTGACAAAAAACCTTTGTAGGTAGAGTGATGTTGCTCAAAAAGTGAAATTTCATTGACTGTGGAGTGTTGTCTTCCCGGCAATGTTATCTTATATATAAAATTCTGCTAGTAATCGAACCCCTCCGAAACTACTTGACCGACTTTCTTGAAATTTGGAGGGTATGTTCTGTAGGCCTGGCAATCGGCTAACATCTATTTTTCGTTCCCCTAACCGAAAAGGGTTGTCCACCGCTAACATTTTTTCATTTCACACAGTTAGTAACCGAACTCTTCCGAACCTACTTGACCGATTTTGATGAAAATTGGAGGGTATATACTGTTGGCCTGGCAATCGGCTAACATCTATTTTTCGTTGCCCTAACCGATAAGGGTTGTCCACCGCTAACATTTTTTTATTTCGTCAACTGGGCTCTCCCAATTTCGAACAAAGCAAGCACACACTGTCTGAGAGAGAACCTCTCTTAATTTCAATTTCAGACTCTGCATTGTTGTGGTTGTTAACTGAGAATATTAGTTGTTGTTGTGCTTGATTACGGAGGATCAACGCGTGGGAGTGAAAAAGATACAACCAGCTGCAATGCCAAGAAAACGCAAAGGAGTCGAATTGAGTCATAGTACAGGCAGAAGTCGATCCCAGCGCCAGAGAAGAGACCAAAGGACAGAAGAACAGATCCAGCAAGACAATATTAATGCCCGTGAGAGCATGGCACGATTGCGTCAAGAAGAAACAGAAGACACACAAGTGGAACGCGATGAACAAATAAGAGTCGAACAACGACAATTAACCTGTTCCACAATGAATATACGCCGAACAAGTAACCAACAACGCCAACAGGTGCATCGAGCATTTGTATCAAATTCATTCCTGCGTCTGGCATTCCATTACGAGCCCGATATATAATATTATGCTGATTCAAAAGTCGCTATTGGTGGTATGGACAAGAAATGCCCGCATTGTCATGCTCCCAAATTCAACAAGGAGCCGGCCGGGAGTTGTTGCGCGTCTGGCAAGGTCCAACTATATCCGATTGAAATACCACCTGAACCATTGAACGGTTTACTTACCGGCACCGATCCAGATTCTAACCTGTTCCTAAAGTCCATTCCATTTAACTTAACTTTTGAAATTTGACAAACAAATTTTTCATATCTTATGTGAGTTAACTTCAGTTCATATGAAATTTGATTTCACTTCATTTCATATGAAATTTTTCTTAACTTTTATTATGAAGGCAAACATAATGAAGTTATTTAAAGTGTATTTTACATAAAATACATTGAAATTGATAAAGTAGTCGAAATCAATTGAAAATTTGACCAGTTTGAAAATTTTTTAATGTGAAATTTTCATATGTTTTGTGAGTTAACTTAATTTCTTATGAAATTTGACTTCACTTTATTTCATATGAAATCTTTTCTTATGGAAAATTTGACCAGATTGCGGATGGCGTGACAAAAAACCTCTATAGGTAGAGTGATGTTGCGCAAAAAGTGAAATTTCATTGACTGTGGAGTGTTGTCTTCCCGGCAATGTTGAAGTTATTTAAAATGTATTTTACATGAAATACATTAAAATTGATTAATTATTAGGAGTCTATGGAAAATTTGACCACTTTGAAAATTTTTCATATGAAATTTTCATATGTTTTGTGATTTAACTTCATTTCATAAGAAATTTGTCTTTGTAAATTTGTCAAATAAATTTTTTATATGAAGTTTTATTGATATGTGATTTAACTTCATTTCATGAAAATTGAATCTAGCTTTGCAAATTTGACAAAAAAAAATTTCTTATGGGATTTAACTTCATTTCATATGAAATTTGACTTAACTTTTGAAATTTGACAATCAAATTTTTCATATCTTATGTGAGTTAACTTCAGTTCATATGAAATTTGATTTCACTTCATTTCATATGAAATTTTTCTTAACTTTTATTATGAAGGCAAAAATAATGAAGTTATTTAAAGTGTATTTAACATGAAATACATGGAAATTGATAAAGTAGTCGAAGTCAATTGAAAATTTGATCAGTTTAAAAATTTTTTCAAATGAAATTTTCATATGTTTTGTGAGTTAACTCAATTTCTTATGAAATTTGACTTCACTTTATTTCATATGAAATCTTTTCAACTTATATTTTCTATGAAATTTTTCTTATAATTTTTTATATGTCACGAAAAGAAGTTAAATCACTTGAGTTGTGAGAAGAATATAGGTGAAATTGTATATAAAATCATGAAAATTTGAATTTTCTTATGGAAAATTTGACCAGTTTGCGGATGGCGTGACAAAAAACCGCTATAGGTAGAGTGATGTTGCTCAAAAAGTGAAATTTCATTGACTATGGAGTGTTGTCTTCCCGGCAATGTTATTTATATTGTAAATGAAGGCAAAAATAATGAAGTTATTTAAAGTGTATTTTACATGAAATAAAAATTGATAAATTTTTAGGAGTCAATGGAAAATTTGATTACTTTGAAAATTTTTTCGTATGAAATTTTCATATGTTATGTGATTTAACTTAATTTCTTATGAAATTTGTCTTTGGAAATTTGCCAAATAAATTTATCATATGAAATTTTCTTGATATGTGATTTAACTTCATTTCCTATGAAAATTGAATCTACCTTTACAAATTTGACAAAATAAAAAATTTCTTATGGGATTTAACTTTATTTCAATGGAAAATTTGACCAGTTTGAAAATTTTTTCATATGAAATTTTCATATGTTATGTGATTTAACTTCATTTCATATAAAACTTGTCTTTGGAAATTTGCCAAATCAATTTTTTTTTAATCTACCTTTGCAACTTTGACAAAAAAAAATTGAATTTGGGATTGAAATTTATTTCATATAAAATTTGACTTAACTTTTGAAAAACAAATTTTTCATATGTTATGTGAGTTGACTTTATTTCATATGAAATTTGACTTCACTTTATTTCATATGAAATTTTTCTTAACTTTTATTATGAAGTCAAAAATAATGCATTTATTTAAAGTGTATTTTACATGAAATACATTAAAATTGATAAAGTAGTCGAAGTCAATTGAAAACTTGACCAGTTTAACAATTTTTTCAAATGAAATTTTCATATGTTTTGTGAGTTGACGTTATTTCATTTGAAATTTGACTTCACTTTATTTCATATGAAATCTTTTCAACTTTTATTTTCTATGAAATTTTTCTTATATTACTTTATATGCAAGGAATAGAAGTTAAATCACTTGAGTTGTGAGAAGAATATAGGTAAAATTTCATATAAAATCATAAAAATTTTAATTTTCTTATATAAAATTTGACCAGTTTGGAGATGCCGTGACAAAAAACTTCTATAGGTAGAGTGATGCTGCTCAAAAAGTGCAATTTTTCTTATATTAATTTATATGTAATGAAAAGAAGTTAAATCACTTGAGTTGTGCGAAGAATATAGGTGAGATTTCATATAAAATCATGAAAATTGGAATTTGTTTATGGAAAATTTGACCAGTTTGCGGATGGCGTGACGAAAACTCTATAGGTAGAGAGATGTTAGGCAAAAAGTGAAATTTCATTGACTGTGGAGTGTTGTCTTGCCGGCAATGTTATTTATATATATGAAGGCAAAAATAATGAAATTATTTAAAGTGTATTTTACATGAAATACATTATAATTGATAAATTATTAGGAGTCAATGGAAAACTTGACCACTTTGAAAATTTTTTTGTATAAAATTTTCATATGTTATGTGAGTTCATATGAAATTTGTCTTTGGAAATTTTGCCAAATAAATTTTTTTTGAATCTAACTTTGCAACTTTGACAAAAGAAAAATTGCATTTGGGATTGAACTTTATTTCATATAAAATTTGACTTAACTTTTGACAAACAAATTTTTCATATGTTATGTGAGTAAACTTCATTTCATATGAAATTTGACTTCACTTTTTTTCATATGAAATTTTTCTTAACTTTTATTATGAAGGCAAAAATAATGAATTTATTTAACGTGTATTTTAAATGAAATACATGAAAATTGAAAAGTAGTAGAAGTCAATTAAAATTTGACCAGTTTAAAAATTTTTTCAAATGCAATTTTCATGTTTTGTGAGTGTACTTCATTTCATATAAAATTTGACTCCACTTTACTTCATATGAAATCTTTCAACATTTATTTTCTATGAAATTTTTCTTATATTACTTTATATGTAAGGAAAAGAGGTTAAATAACTTGAGTTGTGAGAAGAATATAGATAAAATTTCAAATAAAATCATGAAATGTTGAATTTTCTTATGGAAAATTTGACCAGTTTGTGGATGGCGTGACAAAAAACATCTATAGGTAGAGTGATGCTGCTCAAAAAATGCAATTTTTCTTATATTAATTTATATGTAACGAAAAGAAGTTAAATCACTTGAGTTGTGAGAAGAATATAGGTGAGATTTCATATAAAATCATGAAAATTGGAATTCACTTATGGAAAATTTGACCAGTTTGCGGATGGCGTGACAAAAAGCCCCGCTATAGGTAGAGTGATGTTGCTCAAAAAGTGAAATTTCATTGACTGTGGAGTGTTGTCTTCCCGGCAATGTTATTCATATAGTAAATGAAGGCAAAAATAATATTAATTTTTTTTTAGTGTATTTTACATGAAACACATACAAATTGATAAATTATTAGGAGTCAATGGAAAACTTGACCACTTTGAAAATTTTTTTGTATGAAATTTTCATATGTTATGTGAGTTAACTTCATTTCATATGAAATTTGACTTCACTTTATTTCATATGAAATTTTTCTTATCTTTTATTATGAAGGTAAAAATAATGAAGTTATTTAAAGTGCATTTTACATGAAATACATGAAAATTGATAAAGTAGTCGAAGTCAATTGAAAATTTGATCAGTTTAAAAATTTTTTCACATGAAATTTTCATATGTTTTGTGAGTTAACTCAATTTCATATGAAATTTGACTTCACTTTATTTCATATGAAATCTTTTCAACTTTTATTTCCTATGAAATTTTTCTTATAATTCTTTATATGTCATGAAAAGAAGTTAAATCACTTGAGTTGTAAGAAGAATATAGATAAAATTTCTTATAAAATCATGAAATTTTGAATTTTATTATGGAAAATTTGACCAGTTTGCGGATGGCGTGACAAAAAACCGCTATAGGTAGAGTGATGTTGCTCAAAAAGTGAAATTTCATTGACTGTGGAGTGTTGTCTTCCCGGCAATGTTATTTATATTGTAAATGAAGGCAAAAATAATGAAGTTATTTAAAGTGTATTTTACATGAAATACATTAAAATTGATAAATTTTTAGGAGTCAATGGAAAACTTATTCACTTTGAAATTTTTTTGTATAAAATTTTCATATGTTATGTTTTTTTTTTTTTTGTTGTAGCGTGCGTTTATTTATTTAAAATCTGTCCTAGTGGACAATAATTAAATGGTTTTGCGGGTGAACATTGACTTAAGGGACACTATTTTTTTTTTCTTGTAGCGTGCGTTTATTTATTTAAAATCTGTCCTAGTGGACAATAATTAAATGGTTTTGCGGGTGAACATTGTCTTGAGGGATACTATTGTACATGTATTTGGGGCGGGTTTGAAATTTGCTTGTTATTGCTGTGGTAGATCAAGGGGATGTCTCCTTATTAGACGTCTGCTTGTCTGGCTGTTGTCCAACAGGTTGATGGCGAGGTGGTTGGGGTGGTTCTCGAGCCTTTTCAGGTATCTTTCGCTGAGCGTGGAGATTTCATCTGTGATTTGCGGGATTCCAAGTTCTCTGTGTAAGGCGACATTCTTATGGTAGGGATGCGCATTACAGGCAATTCTTAAGCACCTGTTCTGGAACTCTGCGC
>JAEIFO010001423.1:0-10953 GCA_018903695.1 Zaprionus gabonicus
GTCTAGCCGGTGTCTAGCCTGTGCCTAGCCTGTGCCTAGCCTGTGACTGGCCTGTGCCTAGCCAGTGTCTAGCCAGTGCCTAGCCTGTGCCTAGCCTGTGCCTAGCCTGTGTCTAGCCTGTGTCTAGCCTGTGCCTTGCCTGTGACTGGCATGTGCATAGCCTGTGCCTAGCCAGTGTCTAGCCTGTGTCTAGCCTGTGCCTAGCCTGTGTCTAGCCTGTGTCTAGCCTGTGCCTTGCCTGTGACTGGCATGTGCATAGCCTGTGCCTAGCCAGTGTCTAGCCTGTGTCTAGCCTGTGCCTTGCCTGAGACTGGCATGTGCATAGCGTGTGCCTAGCCAGTGTCTATCCAGTGCCTAGCCTGTGCCTAGCCAGTGTCTAGCCTTTGTCTAGCCTGTGTCTAGCCTGTGTCTAGCCTGTGCCTAGCCAGTGTATAGCCTCTGTCTAGCCTGTGTCTAGTCAGTGTCTAGCCGGTGTCTAGCCGGTGTCTAGCCTGTGCCTAGCCACTGTCTAGCCTGTGTCTAGCCTGTGCCTTGCCTGTGTCTAGCCTGTGTCTAGCCTGTGCCTTGCCTGTGACTGGCATGTGCATAGCCTGTGCCTAGCCAGTGTCTAGCCTGTGTCTAGCCTGTGCCTTGCCTGAGACTGGCATGTGCATAGCTTGTGCCTAGCCAGTGTCTAGCCAGTGCCTAGCCTGTGCCTAGCCAGTGTCTAGCCTTTGTCTAGCCTGTGTCTAGCCTGTGTCTAGCCTGTGCCTAGCCAGTGTATAGCCTCTGTCTAGCCTGTGTCTAGTCAGTGTCTAGCCGGTGTCTAGCCTGTGTCTAGCCTGTGTCCAGCCTGTGTCTAGCCTGTGTCTAGCCTGTGTCTTGCCTGTGTCCAGCCTGTGTCTAGCCTGTGTCTAGCCTGTGTCTAGCCTGTGTCTAGCCTTTGTCTAGCCTGTGCCTAGCCTGTGTCTAGCCTGTGTCTAGCCTGTTTCTAGCCTGTGTCTAGCCTGTGTCTAGCTTGTGTCTAGCCTGTGTCTAGCCTGTGTCTAGCCTGTGCCTAGCCTGTGTCTAGCCTGTGTCTAGCCTGTGTCTAGCCTGTGTCTAGCCTGTGTCTAGCCTGTGTCTAGCCTGTGTCTAGCCTGTGTCTAGCCTGTGTCCAGCCTGTGTCTAGCTTGTGTCTAGCCTGTGTCTAGCCTGTGTCCAGCCTGTGTCTATCCTGTGTCTAGCCTGTGTCTAGCCTTTGTCTAGCCTGTGCCTGACCTGTGTCTAGCCTGTGTCTAGCCTGTGCCTAACCTGTGTCTAGCCTGTGTCTAGCCTGTTTCTAGCCTGTGTCTAGCCTGTGTCTAGCCTGTGTCTAGCTTGTGTCCAGCCTGTGTCTAGCCTGTGTCTAGCCTGTGCCTAGCCTGTGTCTAGCCTGTGTCTAGCCTGTGTCTAGCCTGTGTATAGCCTGTGTCTAGCCTGTGTCTAGCCTGTGTCTAGCCCTGTGTCTACCCTGTGCCTTGCCTGTGACATGCATGTGAATGGCATTTGCATAACCTTTGGCTTACCAATGTTTAACCTGTGTCTAGCCTGTGCCTTTCCAGTAACTGGCATGTGCATAGCCTGTGCCTAGCCAGTGTCTAGCCTGTGTCTAGCCTGTGGCTAGCCTGTGCCTAGCCTGTGCCTAGCCTGTGCCTAGCCTGTGCCTAGCCTGTGTCTAGCCTGTGCCTAGCCTGTGCCTAGCCTGTGCCTAGCCTGTGCCTAGCCTGTGCCTAGCCTGTGTCTAGCCTGTGTCTAGCCTGTGCCTTGCCTGAGACTGGCATGTGCATAGCCTGTGCCTAGCCAGTGTTTAGCCTGTGTCTAGCCTGTGCCTTGCCTGAGACTGGCATGTGCATAGCGTGTGCCTAGCCAGTGTCTAGCCAGTGCCTAGCCAGTGTCTAGCCAGTGCCTAGCCTGTGCCTAGCCTGTGTCGAGCCTGTGTCTAGCCTGTGTCTAGCCTGTGCCTAGCCAGTGTCTAGCCTGTGTCTAGCCTGTGCCTTGCCTGTGACATGCATGTGACTGGCATGTGCATAGCCTGTGCCTAGCCAGTGTCTAGCCTGTGCCTTGCCAGTGACTGCCATGTGCATAGCCTGTGCCTAGCCAGTGTCTAGCCTGTGCCTAGCCAGTGTCTAGCCTGTGTCTAGCCTGTGTCTAGCCTGTGCCTAGCCTGTGCCTAGCCTGTGCCTAGCCTGTGCCTAGCCTGTGCCTAGCCTGTGCCTAGCCTGTGCCTAGCCTGTGTCTAGCCTGTGTCTAGCCTGTGCCTTGCCTGAGACTGGCATGTGCATAGCCTGTGCCTAGCCAGTGTTTAGCCTGTGTCTAGCCTGTGCCTTGCCTGAGACTGGCATGTGCATAGCGTGTGCCTAGCCAGTGCCTAGCCTGTGCCTTGCCAGAGACTGGCATGTGCATAGCGTGTGCCTAGCCAGTGTCGAGCCAGTGCCTAGCCTGTGTCTAGCCTGTGTCTAACCTGTGCCTTGCCTGTGACTGGCATGTGTATAGCCTGTGCCTTACCGGTGTCTAGCCTGTGTCTAGCCTGTGCCTTGCCAGAGGCTGGCATGTGCATAGCGTGTGCCTAGCCAGTGTCTAGCCAGTGCCTAGCCAGTGTCTAGCCAGTGCCTAGCCTGTGCCTAGCCAGTGTCTAGCCTGTGTCTAGCCTGTGTCTAGCCTGTGTCTAGCCTGTGTCTAGCCTGTGCCTAGCCAGTGTATAGCCTCTGTCTAGCCTGTGTCTAATCTGTTTCTAGCCGGTGTCTAGCCTGTGCCTAGCCTGTGACTTGCCTGTGACTGGCATGTGCATAGCCTGTGCCTAGCCAGTGTCTAGCCTGTGTCTAGCCTGTGCCTAGCCAGTGTATAGCCTCTGTCTAGCCGGTGTCTAGCCTGTGTCTAGCCTGTGCCTAGCCTGTGCCTAGCCTGTGACTGGCCTGTGCCTAGCCAGTGTCTAGCCTGTGCCTAGCCTGTGCCTTGCCTGTGACTGGCATGTGCATAGCCTGTGCCTAGCCAGTGTCTAGCCTGTGTCTAGCCTGTGCCTAGCCTGAGACAGGCATGTGCATAGCGTGTGCCTAGCCAGTGTCTAGCCAGTGCCTAGCCAGAGACTGGCATGTGCATAGCGTGTGCCTAGCCAGTGTCGAGCCAGTGCCTAGCCTTTGTCTAGCCTGTGCATAGCCTGTGTCTAGCCTGTGCCTAGCCAGTGTAAAGCCTCTGTCTAGCCTGTGTCTAGTCTGTGTCTAGCCGGTGTCTAGCCGGTGTCTAGCCTGTGCCTAGCCTGTGCCTAGCCTGTGACTGGCCTGTGCCTAGCCAGTGTCTAGCCAGTGCCTAGCCTGTGCCTAGCCTGTGACTAGCCTGTGTCTAGCCTGTATCTAGCCTGTGTCTAGCCTGTGCCTTGCCTGTGACTGGCATGTGCATAGCCTGTGCCTAGCCAGTGTCTAGCCTGTGTCTAGCCTGTGTCTAGCCTGTGCCTAGCCTGTGTCTAGCCTGTGTATAGCCTCTGTCTAGCCTGTGTCCAGTCAGTGTCTAGCCGGTGTCTAGCCGGTGTCTATCCCGTGCCTAGCCTGTGCCTAGCCTGTGCCTAGCCAGTGACTGGCCTATGCCTAGCCTGTGTCTAGCCTGTGTCTAGCCTGTGTCTAGCCTGTGTCCAGCCTGTGTCTAGCCTGTGTCTAGCCTGTGTCTAGCCTGTGTCTAGCCTGTGTCCAGCCTGTGTCTAGCCTGTGTCTAGCCTGTGTCTAGCCTGTGTCTAGCCTGTGTCTAGCCTGTGTCTAGCCTGTGTCTAGCCTGTTTCTAGCCTGTGTCTAGCCTGTGTCTAGCCTGTGTCTAGCCTGTGTCTAGCCTGTGTCTAGCCTGTGTCTAGCCTGTGTCTAGCCTGTGTCTAGCCTGTGTCTAGCCTGTGTCTAGCCTGTGCCTAGCCTGTGTCTAGCCTGTGTCTAGCCTGTGTCTAGCCTGTGTCGAGCCTGTGTCTAGCCTGTGTCTAGCCTGTGCCTAGCCAGTGTCTAGCCTGTGTCTAGCCTGTGCCTTGCCTGTGACTGGCATGTGCATAGCCTGTGCCTAGCCAGTGTCTAGCCTGTGTCTAGCCTGTGCCTTGCCAGTGACTGGCATGTGTCTAGCCTGTGCCTAGCCTGTGTCTAGCCTGTGTCTAGCCTGTGTCTAGCCTGTGCCTAGCCTGTGTCTAGCCTGTGCCTAGCCAGTGTCTAGCCAGTGCCTAGCCAGTGTCTAGCCAGTGCCTAGCCTGTGCCTAGCCTGTGTCGAGCCTGTGTCTAGCCTGTGTTTAGCCTGTGCCTAGCCAGTGTCTAGCCTGTGTCTAGCCTGTGCCTTGCCTGTGACATGCATGTGACTGGCATGTGCATAGCCTGTGCCTAGCCAGTGTCTAGCCTGTGCCTTGCCAGTGACTGGCATGTGCATAGCCTGTGCCTAGCCAGTGTCTAGCCTGTGTCTAGCCTGTGTCTAGCCTGTGCCTAGCCTGTGCCTAGCCTGTGCCTAGCCTGTGCCTAGCCTGTGCCTAGCCTGTGCCTAGCCTGTGCCTAGCCTGTGCCTAGCCTGTGCCTAGCCTGTGCCTAGCCTGTGTCTAGCCTGTGTCTAGCCTGTGCCTTGCCTGAGACTGGCATGTGCATAGCCTGTGCCTAGCCAGTGTTTAGCCTGTGTCTAGCCTGTGCCTTGCCTGAGACTGGCATGTGCATAGCGTGTGCCTAGCCAGTGCCTAGCCTGTGCCTTGCCAGAGACTGCCATGTGCATAGCGTGTGCCTAGCCAGTGTCGAGCCAGTGCCTAGCCTGTGTCTAGCCAGTGTCTAACCTGTGCCTTGCCTGTGACTGGCATGTGTATAGCCTGTGCCTTACCGGTGTCTAGCCTGTGTCTAGCCTGTGCCTTGCCAGAGACTGGCATGTGCATAGCGTGTGCCTAGCC
Source organism: Zaprionus gabonicus (assembly GCA_018903695.1). Classification (NCBI taxonomy): domain Eukaryota; kingdom Metazoa; phylum Arthropoda; class Insecta; order Diptera; family Drosophilidae; genus Zaprionus; species Zaprionus gabonicus. The sequence continues at coordinate 4,883 of JAEIFO010001423.1, forward strand.
AGTGTCTAGCCAGTGCCTAGCCAGTGTCTAGCCAGTACCTAGCCTGTGCCTAGCCAGTGTCTAGCCTGTGTCTAGCCTGTGCCTAGCCTGTGTCTAGCCTGTGTCTAGCCTGTGCCTAGCCAGTGTATAGCCTCTGTCTAGCCTGTGTCTAATGTGTTTCTAGCCGGTGTCTAGCCTGTGCCTAGCCTGTGACTTGCCTGTGACTGGCATGTGCATAGCCTGTGCCTAGCCTCTGTCTAGCCGGTGTCTAGCCTGTGTCTAGCCTGTGCCTAGCCTGTGCCTAGCCTGTGACTGGCCTGTGCCTAGCCAGTGTCTAGCCTGTGCCTAGCCTGTGCCTTGCCTGTGACTGGCATGTGCATAGCCTGTGCCTAGCCAGTGTCTAGCCTGTGTCTAGCCTGTGCCTAGCCTGAGACAGGCATGTGCATAGCGTGTGCCTAGCCAGTGTCTAGCCAGTGCCTAGCCAGAGACTGGCATGTGCATAGCGTGTGCCTAGCCAGTGTCGAGCCAGTGCCTAGCCTTTGTCTAGCCTGTGCATAGCCTGTGTCTAGCCTGTGCCTAGCCAGTGTAAAGCCTCTGTCTAGCCTGTGTCTAGTCTGTGTCTAGCCGGTGTCTAGCCGGTGTCTAGCCTGTGCCTAGCCTGTGCCTAGCCTGTGACTGGCCTGTGCCTAGTCAGTGTCTAGCCAGTGCCTAGCCTGTGCCTAGCCTGTGACTAGCCTGTGTCTAGCCTGTATCTAGCCTGTGTCTAGCCTGTGCCTTGCCTGTGACTGGCATGTGCATAGCCTGTGCCTAGCCAGTGTCTAGCCTGTGTCTAGCCTGTGTCTAGCCTGTGCCTAGCCTGTGTCTAGCCTGTGTCTAGCCTGTGCCTTGCCTGAGACTGGCATGTGCATAGCGTGTGCCTAGCCAGTGTCTAGCCAGTGCCTAGCCTGTGCCTAGCCAGTGTCTAGCCTTTGTCTAGCCTGTGCATAGCCTGTGTCTAGCCTGTGCCTAGCCAGTGTATAGCCTCTGTCTAGCCTGTGTCCAGTCAGTGTCTAGCCGGTGTCTAGCCGGTGTCTAGCCCGTGCCTAGCCTGTGCCTAGCCAGTGACTGGCCTATGCCTAGCCTGTGTCTAGCCTGTGTCTAGCCTGTGTCTAGCCTGTGTCCAGCCTGTGTCTAGCCTGTGTCTAGCCTGTGTCTAGCCTGTGTCCAGCCTGTGTCTAGCCTGTGTCTAGCCTGTGTCTAGCCAGTGTCTAGCCTTTGTCTAGCCTGTGTCCAGCCTGTGTCTAGCCTGTGTCTAGCCTGTGTCTAGCCTGTGTCTAGCCTGTGTCTAGCCTGTGTCTAGCTTGTGTCTAGCCTGTGTCTAGCCTGTGTCTAGCCTGTGTCTAGCCTGTGTCTAGCCTGTGTCTAGCCTGTGCCTAGCCTGTGTCTAGCCTGTGTCTAGCCTGTGTCTAGCCTGTGTCGAGCCTGTGTCTAGCCTGTGTCTAGCCTGTGCCTAGCCAGTGTCTAGCCTGTGTCTAGCCTGTGCCTTGCCTGTGACATGCATGTGACTGGCATGTGCATAGCCTGTGCCTAGCCAGTGTCTAGCCTGTGCCTTGCCAGTGACTGGCATGTGCATAGCCTGTGCCTAGCCAGTGTCTAGCCTGTGTCTAGCCTGTGTCTAGCCTGTGCCTAGCCTGTGCCTAGCCTGTGCCTAGCCTGTGCCTAGCCTGTGCCTAGCCTGTGCCTAGCCTGTGCCTAGCCTGTGCCTAGCCTGTGCCTAGCCTGTGCCTAGCCTGTGTCTAGCCTGTGTCTAGCCTGTGCCTTGCCTGAGACTGGCATGTGCATAGCGTGTGCCTAGCCAGTGTCTAGCCAGTGCCTAGCCAGTGTCTAGCCAGTGCCTAGCCTGTGACTAGCCAGTGTCTAGCCTGTGTCTAGCCTGTGTCTAGCCTGTGTCTAGCCTGTGCCTAGCCTGTGTCTAGCCTGTGTCTAGCCTGTGCCTAGCCAGTGTATAGCCTCTGTCTAGCCGGTGTCTAGCCTGTGTCTAGCCTGTGCCTAGCCTGTGCCTAGCCTGTGACTGGCCTGAGCCTAGCCAGTGTCTAGCCTGTGCCTAGCCTGTGCCTTGCCTGTGACTGGCATGTGCATAGCCTGTGCCTAGCCAGTGTCTAGCCTGTGTCTAGCCTGTGCCTAGCCTGAGACAGGCATGTGCATAGCGTGTGCCTAGCCAGTGTCTAGCCAGTGCCTAGCCAGAGACTGGCATGTGCATAGCGTGTGCCTAGCCAGTGTCGAGCCAGTGCCTAGCCTTTGTCTAGCCTGTGCATAGCCTGTGTCTAGCCTGTGCCTAGCCAGTGTAAAGCCTCTGTCTAGCCTGTGTCTAGTCTGTGTCTAGCCGGTGTCTAGTCGGTGTCTAGCCTGTGCCTAGCCTGTGCCTAGCCTGTGACTGGCCTGTGCCTAGCCAGTGTCTAGCCAGTGCCTAGCCTGTGAAAAGCCTGTGACTAGCCTGTGTCTAGCCTGTATCTAGCCTGTGTCTAGCCTGTGCCTTGCCTGTGACTGGCATGTGCATAGCCTGTGCCTAGCCAGTGTCTAGCCTGTGTCTAGCCTGTGTCTAGCCTGTGCCTAGCCTGTGTCTAGCCTGTGTCTAGCCTGTGCCTTGCCTGAGACTGGCATGTGCATAGCCTGTGCCTAGCCAGTGTCTAGCCTGTGTCTAGCCTGTGCCTTGCCTGAGACTGGCATGTGCATAGCGTGTGCCTAGCCAGTGTCTAGCCAGTGCCTAGCCAGTGTCTAGCCAGTGCCTAGCCAGTGCCTAGCCAGTGTTTAGCCTTTGTCTAGCCTGTGCATAGCCTGTGTCTAGCCTGTGCCTAGCCAGTGTATAGCCTCTGTCTACCCTGTGTCTAGTCAGTGTCTAGCCGGTGTCTAGCCGGTGTCTAGCCGGTGTCTAGCCCGTGCCTAGCCTGTGCCTAGCCAGTGACTGACCTATGCCTAGCCTGTGTCTAGCCTGTGTCTAGCCTGTGTCTAGCCTGTGTCCAGCCTGTGTCTAGCCTGTGTCTAACCTGTGTCTAGCCTGTGTCCAGCCTGTGTCTAGCCTGTGTCTAGCCTGTGTCTAGCCTGTGTCTAGCCTGTGTCTAGCCTGTGTCTAGCCTTTGTCTAGCCTGTGCCTAGCCTGTGTCTAGCCTGTGTCTAGCCTGTTTCTAGCCTGTGTCTAGCCTGTGTCTAGGCCTGTGTCTAGCTTGTGTCTAGCCTGTGTCTAGCCTGTGTCTAGCCTGTGCCTAGCCTGTGTCTAGCCTGTGTCTAGCCTGTGTCTAGCCTGTGTCTAGCCTGTGTCTAGCCTGTGTCTAGCCTGTGTCTAGCCTGTGTCTAGCCTGTGTCTAGCCTGTGTCTAGCCTGTGCCTAGCCAGTGTCTATCCTGTGTCTAGCCTGTGCCTTGCCTGTGACATGCCTGTGACTGGCATGTGCATAGCCTGTGCCTAGCCAGTGTCTAGCCTGTGTCTAGCCTGTGTCTAGCCTGTGCCTAGCCTGTGTCTAGCCTGTGTCTAGCCTGTGCCTTGCCTGTGACTGGCATGTGCATAGCCTGTGCCTAGCCAGTGTCTAGCCTGTGTCTAGCCTGTGCCTTGCCTGAGACTGGCATGTGCATAGCGTGTGCCTAGCCAGTGTCTAGCCAGTGCCTAGCCAGTGTCTAGCCAGTGCCTAGCCTGTGCCTAGCCAGTGTTTAGCCTTTGTCTAGCCTGTGCATAGCCTGTGTCTAGCCTGTGTCTAGCCTGTGCCTAGCCAGTGTATAGCCTCTGTCTAGCCTGTGTCTAGTCAGTGTCTAGCCGGTGTCTAGCCGGTGTCTAGCCCGTGCCTAGCCTGTGCCTAGCCAGTGACTGACCTATGCCTAGCCTGTGTCTAGCCTGTGTCTAGCCTGTGTCTAGCCTGTGTCTAGCCTGTGCCTAGCCTGTGTCTAGCCTGTGTCTAGCCTGTGTCTAGCCTGTGTCTAGCCTGTGTCTAGCCTGTGTCTAGCCTGTGCCTAGCCAGTGTCTATCCTGTGTCTAGCCTGTGCCTTGCCTGTGACATGCATGTGACTGGCATGTGCATAGCCTGTGCCTAGCCAGTGTCTAGCCTGTGTCTAGCCTGTGCCTTGCCAGTGACTGGCATGTGCATAGCCTGTGCCTAGCCAGTGTCTAGCCTGTGTCTAGCCTGTGCCTAGCCTGTGCCTAGCCTGTGCCTAGCCTGTGTCTAGCCTGTGCCTAGCCTGTGCCTAGCCTGTGCCTAGCCTGTGCCTAGCCTGTGTCTAGCCTGTGCCTAGCCAGTGTTTAGCCTGAGACTGGCATGTGCATAGCCTGTGCCTAGCCAGTGTTTAGCCTGTGTCTAGCCTGTGCATTGCCTGAGACAGGTATGTGCATAGCGTGTGCCTAGCCAGTGTCTAGCCTGTGTCTAGCCTGTGCCTTGCCTGAGACAGGCATGTGCATAGCGTGTGCCTAGCCAGTGTCTAGCCAGTGTCTAGCCTGTGCCTAGCCAGTGTCTAGCCTGTGTCTAGCCTGTGCCAAGCCTGTGTCTAGCCTGTGTCTAGCCTGTGTTTGGCCTGTGCCTTGCCTGTGACTGGCATGTGCATAACCTGTGCCTAGCCAGTGTCTAGTCTGTGTCTAGCCTGTGCATTGCCTGAGACAGGTATGTGCATAGCGTGTGCCTAGCCAGTGTCTAGCCAGTGTCTAGCCTGTATCCAGCCTGTGTCTAGCCTGTGTCTAGCCTGTGTCTAGCCAGTGTCTAGCCTTTGTCTAGCCTGTGCCTAGCCTGTGTGTAGCCTGTGTCTAGCCTGTTTCTAGCCAGTGTCTAGCCTGTGTCTAGCCTGTGCCAAGCCTGTGTCTAGCCTGTGTCTAGCCTGTGTTTGGCCTGTGCCTTGCCTGTGACTGGCATGTGCATAGCCTGTGCCTAGCCAGTGTCTAGTCTGTGTCTAGCCTGTGCCTTGCCTGAGACAGGCATGTGCATAGCGTGTGCCTAGCCAGTGTCTAGCCAGTGCCTAGCCTGTGCCTAGCCAGTGTATAGCCTCTGTCTAACCTGTGTCTAATCTGTTTCTAGCCGGTGTCTAGCCTGTGCCTAGCCTGTGCCTTGCCTGTGACTGGCATGTGCATAGCCTGTGCCTAGCCAGTGTCTAGCCTGTGCCTAGCCTGTGCCTAGCCTGTAAACTGGCCTGTGCCTAGCAAGTGTCTAGCCAGTGCCTAGCAAGTGTCTAGCCAGTGCCTAGCCTGTGCCTAGCTTGTGCCTAGCCTATGTCTAGCCTGTGCCTAGCCTGTGCCTAGCCTGTCACTGGCCTGTGCCTAGCCAGTGTCTAGTCAGTGCCTAGCCTGTGCCTAGCCTGTGCCTAGCCTGTGTCTAGCCTGTGCCTTGCCTGTGACTGGCATGTGCATAGCCTGTGCCTAGCCTGTGACTGGCATGTGCATAGCCTGTGCCTAGCCAGTGTCTAGCCTGTGTCTAGCCTGTGTCTAGCCTGTGCCTTGCCTGAGACTGGCATGTGCATAGCGTGTGCCTAGCCAGTGCCTAGCCAGTGCCTAGCCAGTGCCTAGCCTGTGCCTAGCCTGTGCCTAGCCTGTGCCTAGCCTGTGCCTAGCCTGTGCCTAGCCTGTGCCCAGCCAGTGTCTAGCCTGTGTCTAGCCTGTGCCTAGCCTGTGTCTAGCCTGTGCCTTACCTGTGACTGGCATGTGCATAGCCTGTGCCTAGGCAGTGTCTAGCCTGTGTCTAGCCTGTGCCTTACCTGTGACTGGCATGTGCATAGCCTGTGCCTAGGCAGTGTCTAGCCTGTGTCTAGCCTGTGCCTTGCCTGAGACTGGCATGCGCATAGCGTGTGCCTAGCCAGTGCCTTGCCTGTGCCTAGCCAGTGTCTAGCCAGTGCCTTGCCTGTGCCTAGCCAGTGTCTAGCCTTTGTCTAGCCTGTGCATAGCCTGTGTCTAGCCTGTGCCTAGCCAGTGTATAACCTCTGTCTAGCCTGTGTCTAGTCAGTGTCTAGCCGGTGTTTAGCCGGTGTCTAGCCTGTGCTTAGCCTGTGACTGGCCTATGCCTAGCCTGTGTCTAGCCTGTGTCTAGCCTGTGTCTAGCCTGTGTCCAGCCTGTGTCTAGCCTGTGTCTAGCCTGTGTCCAGCCTGTTTCTA
>JAEIFO010001424.1:0-62101 GCA_018903695.1 Zaprionus gabonicus
GTTTAGCCTGTACCTAGCCAGTGCCTAGCCTGTACCTAGCCAGTGCCTAGCCTGTACCTAGCCAGTGCCTAGCCTGTACCTACCCAGTGTCTAGCCGGTGCCTAGCCATTGTCTAGCCTGTGCCCAGCCAGTGTCTAGCCTGTTTGTAGCCTGTGCCTAGCCTGTGCCTAGCCTGTGCCTAGCCTGTGTCTAGCCTGTGTCTAGCCTGTGTCTAGCCTGTGTCTAGCCTGTGTCTGACCTGTGTCTAGCCTGTGTCTAGCCTGTGTCTAGCCTGTGTCTAACCTGTGTCTAGCCTGTGTCTAGCCTGTGTCTAGCCTGTGTCTGGCCTGTGTCTAGCCTGTGTCTAGCCTGTGTCTAGCCTGTGTCTAACCTGTGTCTAGCCTGTGTCTAGCCTGTGTCTAGCCTGTGTCTAGCCTGTGTCTAGCCTGTGTCTAGCCTGTGTCTAGCCTGTGTATAGCCTGTGCCTTGCCTATGACTGGCATGTGCATAGCCTGTGTCTAGCCTGTGTCTAGCCTATGTCTAGCCTGTGTCTAGCCTGTGTCTAGCCTGTGTCTACCCTGTGTCTAGCCTGTGTCTAGCCTGTGTCTAGCCTGTGTCTAGCCTGTGCTTTGCCGAAAACTGGCATGTGTCTGGCCTGTGCCTAGCCTGTGCCTAGCCTGTGCGTAGCCTGTGCCTAGCCTGTGTCTAGCCTGTGTCTAGCCTGTGTCTAGCCTGTGTCTAGCCTGTGTCTAGCCTGTGCCTTGCCTAAAACTGGCATGTGGATAGCGTGTGCCTAGCCAGTGCCTAGCCAGTGCCTAGCCAGTTCCTATCCAGTGTCTATCCTTTGTCTAGCTTGTGCAAAGCCAGAGTCTAGCCAGTGCCTAGCCAGTGTCTAGCCTTTGTCTACCCTATGCATAGCTAGAGTCTAGCCTGTACCTAGCCAGTGTCTAGCCTGTACCTAGCCAGTGCCTAGCCTGTACCTAGCCAGTGCCTAGACTGTACCTAGCCAGTGCCTAGCCTGTACCTAGCCAGTGCCTAGCCTGTACCTAGCCAGTGCCTAGCCTGTACCTAGCCAGTGTCTAGCCTGTACCTAGCCAGTGTCTAGCCTGTACCTAGCCAGTGTCTAGCCTGAGCCTAGCCAGTGTCTAGCCTGTGCCCAGCCAGTGTCTAGCCTGTGTCTAGCCTGTGTCTAGCCTGTGTCTAGCCTGTGTCTAGCCAGTGTCTAGCCTGTACCTAGCCAGTGTCTAGTCTGAGCCTAGCCATTGTCTAGCCTGTGCCCAGCCAGTGTCTAGCCTGTGTCTAGCCTGTGTCTAGCCTGTGTCTAGCCTGTGTCTAGCCTGTGTCTAGCCTGTGTCTAGCCTGTGTCTACCCTGTGTCTAGCCTGTGTCTAGCCTGTGTCTAGCCTGTGCTTTGCCGAAAACTGGCATGTGTCTGGCCTGTGCCTAGCCTGTGCCTAGCCTGTGCGTAGCCTGTGCCTAGCCTGTGTCTAGCCTGTGTCTAGCCTGTGTCTAGCCTGTGTCTAGCCTGTGTCTAGCCTGTGTCTAGCCAGTGTCTAGCCTGTGTCTAGCCTGTGTCTAGCCTGTGTCTAGCCTGTGTCTAGCCAGTGTCTATCCTTTGTCTAGCTTGTGCAAAGCCAGAGTCTAGCCAGTGCCTAGCCAGTGTCTAGCCTTTGTCTACCCTGTGCATAGCTAGAGTCTAGCCTGTACCTAGCCAGTGTCTAGCCTGTACCTAGCCAGTGTCTAGCCTGTACCTAGCCAGTGTCTAGCCTGTACCTAGCCAGTGTCTAGCCTGTACCTAGCCAGTGTCTAGCCTGTGCCTAGCCAGTGTCTAGCCTGTGCCTAGCCAGTACCTTGCCTGTGACTGGCATGTGCATAGCCTGTGCCTAGCCAGCGTCTAGCCTGTGTCAAGCCTGTGCCTTGCCTGAGACTGGCATGTGCATAGAGTGTTCCGAGCCAGTGTCTAGACAGTGCCTTCCCTGTGACTAGCCAGTGTCTAGCCTTTGTCTAGCCATTGTCTAGCCTGTGCCCAGCCAGTGTCTAGCATGTGTCTGGCCTGTGCCTAGCCTGTGCCTAGCTTGTGCGTAGCCTGTGCCTAGCCAGTGTCTAGCCTGTGTCTAGCCTAGCCAGTGCCTAGCCTGTACCTAGCCAGTGCCTAGCCTGTACCTAGCCAGTGTCTAGCCGGTGCCTAGCCATTGTCTAGCCTGTGCCCAGCCAGTGTCTAGCCTGTGTGTAGCCTGTGCCTAGCCTGTGCCTAGCCTGTGCCTAGCCTGTGCCTAGCCTGTGTCTAGCCTGTGTCTAGCCTGTGTCTAGCCTGTGTCTAGCCTGTGTCTGGCCTGTGTCTAGCCTGTGTCTAGCCTGTGTCTAGCCTGTGTCTAACCTGTGTCTAGCCTGTGTCTAGCCTGTGTCTAGCCTGTGTCTGGCCTGTGTCTAGCCTGTGTCTAGCCTGTGTCTAGCCTGTGTCTAACCTGTGTCTAGCCTGTGTCTAGCCTGTGTCTAGCCTGTGTCTAGCCTGTGTCTAGCCTGTGTCTAGCCTGTGTCTAGCCTGTGTCTAGCCTGTGTCTAGCCTGTGTCTAGCCTGTGTATAGCCTGTGCCTTGCCTATGACTGGCATGGGCATATCCTGTGTCTAGCCTGTGTCTAGCCTATGTCTAGCCTGTGTCTAGCCTGTGTCTAGCCTGTGTCTAACCTGTGTCTAGCCTGTGTCTAGCCTGTGTCTAGCGTATGTCTAGCCTGTGTCTAGCCTGTGTCTAGCCTGTTTCTAGCCTGTGTCTACCCTGTGTCTAGCCTGTGTCTAGCCTGTGTCTAGCCTGTTTCTAGCCTGTGTCTAGCCTGTGTCTAGCCTGTGTCTAGCCTGTGTCTAGCCTGTGTCTAGCCTGTGCCTTGCCTAAAACTGGCATGTGGATAGCGTGTGCCTAGCCAGTGCCTAGCCAGTGCCTAGCCAGTGCCTAGCCAGTGCCTAGCCAGTGCCTAGCCAGTGCCTAGCCAGTGTCTATCCTTTGTCTAGCTTGTGCAAAGCCAGAGTCTAGCCAGTGCCTAGCCAGTGTCTAGCCTTTGTCTACCCTGTGCATAGCTAGAGTCTAGCCTGTACCTAGCCAGTGTCTAGCCTGTACCTAGCCAGTGTCTAGCCTGTACCTAGCCAGTGCCTAGCCTGTACCTAGCCAGTGCCTAGACTGTACCTAGCCAGTGCTAGCCTGTACCTAGCCAGTGCCTAGCCTGTACCTAGCCAGTGCCTAGCCTGTACCTAGCCAGTGTCTAGCCTGAGCCTAGCCAGTGTCTAGCCTGTGCCCAGCCAGTGTCTAGCCTGTGTCTAGCCTGTGTCTAGCCTGTGTCTAGCCTGTGTCTAGCCAGTGTCTAGCCTGTACCTAGCCAGTGTCTAGTCTGAGCCTAGCCATTGTCTAGCCTGTGCCCAGCCAGTGTCTAGCCTGTGTCTAGCCTGTGTCTAGCCTGTGTCTAGCCTGTGTCTAGCCTGTGTCTAGCCTGTGTCTAGCCTGTGTCTACCCTGTGTCTAGCCTGTGTCTAGCCTGTGTCTAGCCTGTGCTTTGCCGAAAACTGGCATGTGTCTGGCCTGTGCCTAGCCTGTGCGTAGCCTGTGCCTAGCCTGTGTCTAGCCTGTGTCTAGCCTGTGTCTAGCCTGTGTCTAGCCTGTGTCTAGCCTGTGTCTAGCCTGTGTCTAGCCAGTGTCTATCCTTTGTCTAGCTTGTGCAAAGCCAGAGTCTAGCCAGTGCCTAGCCAGTGTCTAGCCTTTGTCTACCCTGTGCATAGCTAGAGTCTAGCCTGTACCTAGCCAGTGTCTAGCCTGTACCTAGCCAGTGTCTAGCCTGTGCCTAGCCAGTGTCTAGCCTGTGCCTAGCCAGTGTCTAGCCTGTGCACAGCCAGTGTCAAGCCTGTGCCTAGGCAGTACCTTGCCTGTGACTGGCATGTGCATAGCCTCTGCCTAGCCAGCGTCTAGCCTGTGTCAAGCCTGTGCCTTGCCTGAGACTGGCATGTGCATAGAGTGTTCCGAGCCAGTGTCTAGACAGTGCCTTCCCTGTGACTAGCCAGTGTCTAGCCTTTGTCTAGCCATTGTCTAGCCTGTGCCCAGCCAGTGTCTAGCATGTGTCTGGCCTGTGCCTAGCCTGTGCCTAGCTTGTGCTAGCCTGTGTAGCCAGTGTCTAGCCTGTGCCTAGCCAGTGTCTAGCCTGTGTCTAGCCTCTGTCTAGCCAGTGTCTAGCCTGTGTCTAGCCTGTGTCTAGCCTGTGTCTGGCCTGTGTCTAGCCTGTGTCTAGCCTGTGTCTAGCCTGTGTCTAGCCTGTGTCTAGCATGTGCCTAGCCTGTGTCTAGCCTGTGTCTAGCCTGTGTCTAGCCTGTGTCTAGCCTGTGTCTAGCCTGTGTCTAGCCTGTGTCTAGCCTGTGTCTAGCCTGTGTCTAGCCTGTGTCTAGCCTGTGTCTAGCCTGTGTCTAGCCTGTGTCTAGCCTGTGTCTAGCCTGTGTCTAGCCTGTGTCTAGCCTGTGTCTAGCCTGTGACTAGCATGTGTCTAGCCTGTGTCTAGCCTGTGTCTAGCCTGTGTCTAGCCTGTGCCTAGCTTGTGGCTAGCCTGTGGCTAGCCTGTGCCCAACCTGTGCCCAACCTGTGTCTAGCCTGTGTCTAGCCTGTGTCTAGCCTGTGTCTAGCCTGTGTCTAGCCTGTGTCTAGCCTGTGTCTAGCCTGTGTCTATCCTGTGTCTAGCCTGTGTCTAGCCTTTGTCTTGCCTGTGTCTAGCCTGTGTCTAGCATGTGCCTAGCCTCTGCCTAGCCTGTGCCTAGTCTGTACCTAGCCAGTGCCTAGCCAGTGTCTAGCCTGTACCCAGCTAGTGTCTAGCCTGTGTCTAGCCTGTGTCTAGCCTGTGTCAAGCCTGTGTCTAGCCCGTGCCAAGCCATTGTCTAGCCTGTACCTAGCCAGTGTCTAGCCTGTGTCTAGCCTTTGCCTAGTCAGTGTCTAGCCTTTGCCTAGTCAGTGCCTAGCCTGTGCCTAGCCAGTGTCTAGCCTGTACCTAGCCAGTGTCTAGCCTGTGTCTAGCCTATGTCTAGCCAATGTCTAACCTGTGTCTTGCCTGTGTCTAGCCTGTGTCTAGCCTGTGTCTAGCCTGTGTCTAGCCTGTGTCTAGCCTGTGTCTAGCCTGTGTCTAGCCTGTGTCTAGCCTGTGTCTAGCCTGTGTCTAGCCTGTTTCTAGCCTGTGTCTAGCCTGTGTCTAGCCTGTGTCTAGCCTGTGTCTAGCCTGTGTCTAGCCTGTGTCTAGCCTGTGTCTAGCCTGTGTCTAGCCTTTGTCTAGCCTGTGTCTAGCCTGTGTCTAGCCTGTGTCTAGCCTGTGCTTTGCCGAAAACTGGCATGTGTCTGGCCTGTGCCTAGCCTGTGCCTAGCCTGTGCCTAGCCTGTGCCTAGCCTGTGCCTAGCCTGTGTCTAGCCTGTGTCTAGCCTGTGTCTAGCCTGTTTCTAGACTGTATCTAGCCTGTGTCTAGCCAGTGTCTAGCCTGTGTCTAGCCTGTGTCTAGCCTGTGTCTAGCCATTGTCTAGCCTGTGCCCAGCCAGTGTCTGGCCTGTGTCTAGCCTGTGCCTAGCCTGCTGCCTTGCCAGTGTCTAGCCTGTGTCCAGCCTGTGTCTAGCCTGTGTCTAGCCTGTGTCTAGCCAGTGCCTAGTTGCCTAGCCAGTGTCTAGCCTGTACCTAGCCAGTGTCTAGCCTGTACCTAGCCAGTGTCTAGCCTGTGCCTAGCCAGTGTCTAGCCTGTGTCTAGCCTGTGTCTAGCCTGTGTCTAGCCTGTGTCTAGCCTGTGTCTAGCCTGTGTCTAGCCTGTGTCTAGCCTGTGTCTAGCCTGTGTCTAGCCTGTGTCTAGCCTGTGTCTAGCCTGTGTCTAGCCTGTGTCTAGCCTGTGCCTTGCCTAAAACTGGCATGTGGATAGCGTGTGCCTAGCCAGTGCCTAGCCAGTGTCTAGCCAGTGCCTAGCCAGTGTCTAGCCTTTGTCTAGCTTGTGCATAGCCGGAGTCTAGTCAGTGCCTAGCCAGTGTCTAGCCTTTGTCTACCCTGTGCATAGCTAGAGTCTAGCCTGTACCTAGCCAGTGCCTAGACTGTACCTAGCCAGTGCCTAGCCTGTACCTAGCCAGTGTCTAGCCTGAACCTAGCCAGTACCTAGCCAGTGTCTAGCCTGTGCCTAGCCATTGTCTAGCCTGTGCCCAGCCTGTGTCTAGCCTGTGTCCAGCCTGTGTCTAGCCTGTGTCTAGCCTGTGTCTAGCCTGTGTCTAGCCTGTGTCTAGCCTGTGTCTAGCCTGTGTCTAGCCTGTGTCTAGCCTGTGTCTAGCCTGTGTCTAGCCTGTGTCTAGCCTGTGTCTAGCCTGTGTCTAGCCTGTGTCTAGCCTGTGTCTGGCCTGTGTCTAGCCCGTGTCTAGCCTGTGTGTAGCCTTTGTGTAGCCTGTGTATAGCCTGTGCCTTGCCTGTGACTGGCATGTGCATAGCCTGTGCCTAGCCAACGTCTAGCCTGTGTCAAGCCTGTGCCTTGCCTGAAACTGGCATGTGCATAGCGTGTTCCGAGCCAGTGTCTAGTCATTGCCTAGCCTGTGCCTAGCCAGTGTCTAGCCTTTGTCTAGCTTGTGCATAGCTGGAGTCTAGCCAGTGCCTAGCCAGTGTCTAGCCTTTGTCTACCCTGTGCATAGCTAGAGTCTAGCCTGTACCTAGCCAGTGCCTAGCCTGTACCCAGCCAGTGCCTAGACTGTGTCTAGCCTGTGTCTCGCCTGTGTCTAGCCTGTGTCTAGCCTATGTCTATCCTGTGTCTAGCCTGTTTCTAACCTGTGTCCAGCCTGTGTCTAGCCTGTGTCTAGCCTGTGTCTAGCCTGTGTCTAGCCTGTGTCTAGCCTGTGTCTAGCCTGTGTCTAGCTTGTGTCTAGCCTGTGTCTAGCCTGTGTCTAGCCTGTGTCTAGCCTGTGTCTAGCCTGTGTCTAGCCTGTGTCTAGCCTGTGTCTAGCCTGTGTCTAGCCTGTGTCTAGCCTGTGTCTAGCCTGTGTCTAGCCTGTGTCAGGCCTGTGTCTAGCCTGTGTCTAGCCTGTGTCTAGCCTGTGTGTAACCTGTGTCTAGCCTGTGTCTAGCCTGTGTCTAGCCTGTGTCTGGCCTGTGTCTAGCCTGTGTCTAGCCTGTGTCTAGCCTGTGTCTAACCTGTGTCTAGCCTGTGTCTAGCCTGTGTCTAGCCTGTGTCTAGCCTGTGTCTAGCCTATGTCTAGCCTGTGTCTAGCCTGTGTCTAGCCTGTGTCTAACCTGTGTCTAGCCTGTGTCTAGCCTGTGTCTAGCGTGTGTCTAGCCTGTGTCTAGCCTGTGTCTAGCCTGTGTCTAGCCTGTTTCTAGCCTGTGTCTACCCTGTGTCTAGCCTGTGTCTAGCCTGTGTCTAGCCTGTTTCTAGCCTGTGTCTAGCATGTGTCTAGCCTGTGTCTAGCCTGTGCCTTGCCTAAAACTGGCATGTGGATAGCGTGTGCCTAGCCAGTGCCTAGCCAGTGCCTAGCCAGTGCCTAGCCAGTGCCTAGCCAGTGCCTAGCCAGTGCCTAGCCAGTGCCTAGCCAGTGCCTAGCCAGTGTCTAGCCAGTGCCTAGCCAGTGCCTAGCCAGTGCCTAGCCAGTGCCTAGCCAGTGCCTAGCCAGTGCCTAGCCAGTGCCTAGCCAGTGCCTAGCCAGTGCCTAGCCAGTGCCTAGCCAGTGCCTAGCCAGTGCCTAGCCAGTGCCTAGCCAGTGCCTAGCCAGTGCCTAGCCAGTGCCTAGCCAGTGTCTATCCTTTGTCTAGCTTGTGCAAAGCCAGAGTCTAGCCAGTGCCTAGCCAGTGTCTAGCCTTTGTCTACCCTGTGCATAGCTAGAGTCTAGCCTGTACCTAGCTAGAGTCTAGCCTGTACCTAGCCAGTGCCTAGACTGTACCTAGCCAGTGCCTAGCCTGTACCTAGCCAGTGCCTAGCCTGTACCTAGCCAGTGCCTAGCCTGTACCTAGCCAGTGCCTAGCCTGTACCTAGCCAGTGTCTAGCCTGTACTTAGCCAGTGTCTAGCCTGTACCTAGCCAGTGTCTAGCCTGAGCCTAGCCATTGTCTAGCCTGTGCCCAGCCAGTGTCTAGCCTGTGTCTAGCCTGTGTCTAGCCTGTGTCTAGCCTGTGTCTAGCCAGTGTCTAGCCTGTACCTAGCCAGTGTCTAGCCTGAGCCTAGCCATTGTCTAGCCTGTGCCCAGCCAGTGTCTAGCCTGTGTCTAGCCTGTGTCTAGCCTGTGTCTAGCCTGTGTCTAGCCTGTGTCTAGCCTGTGTCTAGCCTGTGTCTAGCCTGTGTCTAGCCTGTGTCTAGACTGTGTCTAGCCTGTGTCTAGCCTGTGTCTACCCTGTGTCTAGCCTGTGTCTACCCTGTGTCTAGCCTGTGTCTACCCTGTGTCTAGCCTGTGTCTAGCCTGTGTCTAGCCTGTGTCTAGCCTGTGTCTAGCCTATGTCTAGCCTGTGTCTAGCCTGTGTCTAACCTGTGTCTAGCCTGTGTCTAGCCTGTGTCTAGCCTGTGTCTAGCCTGTGTCTAGCCTGTGTCTAGCCTGTGTCTAGCCTGTGTCTAGCCTGTGTCTAGCCTGTGTCTAGCCTGTGTCTAGGCAGTGTCTAGCCTGTGTCTAGCCTGTGTCTAGCCTGTGTCTGGCCTGTGTCTAGCCTGTGTCTAGCCTGTGTCTGGCCTGTGTCTAGCCTGTGTCTAGCCTGTGTCTAGCCTTTGTCTAGCCTGTGTATAGCCTGTGCCTTGCCTGTGTCAAGCCTGTGCCTTGCCTGAGATTGGCATGTGCATAGCGTGTTCCGAGCCAGTGTCTAGCCAGTGCCTAGCCTGTGCCTAGCCAGTGTCTAGCCTTTGTCTAGCTTGTGCATAGCTGGAGTCTAGCCAGTGCCTAGCCAGTGTCTAGCCTTTGTCTACCCTGTGCATAGCTAGAGTTTAGCCTGTACCTAGCCAGTGCCTAGCCTGTACCTAGACAGTGCCTAGCCTGTACCTAGCCTGAACCTAGCCAGTGTCTAGCCGGTGCCTAGCCATTGTCTAGCCTGTGCCCAGCCAGTGTCTAGCCTGTGTGTAGCCTGTGCCTAGCCTGTGCCTAGCCTGTGCCTAGCCTGTGCCTAGCCTGTGCCTAGCCTGTGCCTAGCCTGTGCCTAGCCTGTGTCTAGCCTGTGTCTAGCCTGTGTCTAGCCTGTGTCTAGCCTGTGTCTGGCCTGTGTCTAGCCTGTGTCTAGCCTGTGTCTAGCCTGTGTCTAACCTGTGTCTAGCCTGTGTCTAGCCTGTGTCTAGCCTGTGTCTAACCTGTGTCTAGCCTGTGTCTAGCCTGTGTCTAGCCTGTGTCTAGCCTGTGTCTAGCCTGTGTCTACCCTGTGTCTAGACTGTGTCTAGCCTGTGTCTAGCCTGTGTCTACCCTGTGTCTAGCCTGTGTCTAGCCTGTGTCTAGCCTGTGTCTAGCCTGTGTCTAGCCTATGTCTAGCCTGTGTCTAGCCTGTGTCTAACCTGTGTCTAGCCTGTGTCTAGCCTGTGTCTAGCCTGTGTCTAGCCTGTGTCTAGCCTGTGTCTAGCCTGTGTCTAGCCTGTGTCTAGCCTGTGTCTAGCCTGTGTCTAGGCAGTGTCTAGCCTGTGTCTAGCCTGTGTCTAGCCTGTGTCTGGCCTGTGTCTAGCCTGTGTCTAGCCTGTGTCTGGCCTGTGTCTAGCCTGTGTCTAGCCTGTGTCTAGCCTTTGTCTAGCCTGTGTATAGCCTGTGCCTTGCCTGTGTCAAGCCTGTGCCTTGCCTGAGATTGGCATGTGCATAGCGTGTTCCGAGCCAGTGTCTAGCCAGTGCCTAGCCAGTGCCTAGCCTGTGCCTAGCCTGTGCCTAGCCTGTGCCTAGCCTGTGCCTAGCCTGTGCCTAGCCTGTGCCTAGCCTGTGTCTAGCCTGTGTCTAGCCTGTGTCTAGCCTGTGTCTAGCCTGTGTCTGGCCTGTGTCTAGCCTGTGTCTAGCCTGTGTCTAGCCTGTGTCTAACCTGTGTCTAGCCTGTGTCTAGCCTGTGTCTAGCCTGTGTCTAACCTGTGTCTAGCCTGTGTCTAGCCTGTGTCTAACCTGTGTCTAGCCTGTGTCTAGCCTGTGTCTAGCCTGTGTCTAGCCTGTGTCTACCCTGTGTCTAGACTGTGTCTAGCCTGTGTATAGCCTGTGCCTTGCCTATGACTGGCATATGCATAGCCTGTGTCTAGCCTGTGTCTAGCCTATGTCTAGCCTGTGTCTAGCCTGTGTCTAGCCTGTGTCTAACCTGTGTCTAGCCTGTGTCTAGCCTGTGTCTAGCGTATGTCTAGCCTGTGTCTAGCCTGTGTCTAGCCTGTGTCTAGCCTGTTTCTAGCCTGTGTCTACCCTGTGTCTAGCCTGTGTCTAGCCTGTGTCTAGCCTGTTTCTAGCCTGTGTCTAGCCTGTGTCTAGCCTGTGTCTAGCCTGTGTCTAGCCTGTGTCTAGCCTGTGTCTAGCCTGTGTCTAGCCTGTGCCTTGCCTAAAACTGGCATGTGGATAGCGTGTGCCTAGCCAGTGCCTAGCCAGTGCCTAGCCAGTGCCTAGCCAGTGCCTAGCCAGTGCCTAGCCAGTGTCTATCCTTTGTCTAGCTTGTGCAAAGCCAGAGTCTAGCCAGTGCCTAGCCAGTGTCTAGCCTTTGTCTACCCTGTGCATAGCTAGAGTCTAGCCTGTACCTAGCCAGTGTCTAGCCTGTACCTAGCCAGTGCCTAGCCTGTACCTAGCCAGTGACTAGACTGTACCTAGCCAGTGCCTAGCCTGTACCTAGCCAGTGCCTAGCCTGTACCTAGCCAGTGCCTAGCCTGTACCTAGCCAGTGTCTAGCCTGTACCTAGCCAGTGTCTAGCCTGTACCTAGCCAGTGTCTAGCCTGAGCCTAGCCAGTGTCTAGCCTGTGCCCAGCCAGTGTCTAGCCTGTGTCTAGCCTGTGTCTAGCCTGTGTCTAACCTGTGTCTAGCCAGTGTCTAGCCTGTACCTAGCCAGTGTCTAGTCTGAGCCTAGCCATTGTCTAGCCTGTGCCCAGCCAGTGTCTAGCCTGTGTCTAGCCTGTGTCTAGCCTGTGTCTAGCCTGTGTCTAGCCTGTGTCTAGCCTGTGTCTACCCTGTGTCTAGCCTGTGTCTAGCCTGTGTCTAGCCTGTGCTTTGCCGAAAACTGGCATGTGTCTGGCCTGTGCCTAGCCTGTGCCTAGCCTGTGCCTAGCCTGTGCCTAGCCTGTGTCCAGCCTGTGTCTAGCCTGTGTCTAGCCTGTGTCTAGCCTGTGTCTAGCCTGTGTCTAGCCAGTGTCTAGTCTGTGTCTAGCCTGTGTCTAGCCTGTGTCTAGCCTGTGTCTAGCCTGTGTCTAGCCAGTGTCTAGCCTTTGTCTAGCTTGTGCAAAGCCAGAGTCTAGCCAGTGCCTAGCCAGTGTCTAGCCTTTGTCTACCCTGTGCATAGCTAGAGTCTAGCCTGTACCTAGCAAGTGTCTAGCCTGTGCCTAGCCAGTGTCTAGCCTGTGCCTAGCCAGTGTCTAGCCTGTGCACAGCCAGTGTCAAGCCTGTGCCTAGCCAGTACCTTGCCTGTGACTGGCATGTGCATAGCCTGTGCCTAGCCAGCGTCTAGCCTGTGTCTAGCCTGTGCCTTGCCTGAGACTGGCATGTGCATAGAGTGTTCCGAGCCAGTGTCTAGCCAGTGCCTAGCCTGTGCCTAGCCAGTGTCTAGCCTTTGTCTAGCCATTGTCTAGCCTGTACCTAGCCAGTGTCTAGCATGTGTCTGGCCTGTGCCTAGCCTGTGTCTAGCCTGTAGCCTGTGCCTATGTTGCTAGCCTGTGTCTAGCCAGTGTCTAGCCTGTGCTAGCCTGTGTCTAGCTCTGTGCTAGCCTGTGTCTAGCCTGTGTCCTAGCCTGTGTCTAGCCTGTCCTGTGCCTAGCCTGTGTCTAGCCTGTGTCTAGCCTGTGTCTAGCCTGTGCCTAGCCTGTGCCTAGCCTGTGTCTAGCCTGTGTCTAGCCTGTGTCTAGCCTGTGCCTAGCCAGTGTCTAGCCTGTACCTAGCCAGTGTCTAGCCTGTGTCTAGCCTGTGTCTAGCCTGTGCCTAGCCTGTGTCTAGCCTGTGCCTAGCCTGTGTCTAGCGCCAGTGTCTAGCCTGTGTCTAGCCTGTGCCTAGCCTGTGTCTAGCCACTGCCTAGCCTGTGTCTAGCCAGTGTCTAGCCTGTGTCTAGCCTGTGTCTAGCCTGTGCCTAGCCTGTGTCTAGCCTGTGTCTAGCCTGTGTCTAGCCTGTGTCTAGCCTGTGTCTAGCCTGTGTCTAGCCTGTGTCTAGCCTGTGTCTAGCCTGTGTCTAGCCTGTGTCTAGCCTGTGTCTAGCCTGTGTCCAGCCTGTGTCTAGCCTGTGTCTAGCCTGTGTCTAGCCTGTGTCTAGCCTGTGTCTAGCCTGTGTCTAGCCTGTGTCTAGCCTGTGTTAGCCAGTGTCTAGCCTGTGTCTAGCCTGTGTCTAGCCTGTGTCTAGCCTGTGTCTAGCCTAGCCTGTGTCTAGCCTGTGTCTAGCCTGTGTTCTAGCCTGTGTCTAGCCTGTGTCTAGCCTGTGTCTAGCCTGTGTCTAGCCAGTGTCTAGCCTGTGCCTAGCCAGTGTCTAGCCTGTGCCTAGCCAGTGTCTAGCCTGTACCTAGCCAGTGTCTAGCCTGTGTCTAGCCTGTGTCTAGCCTGTGTCTAGCCTGTGTCTAGCCTGTGTCTAGCCTGTGTCTAGCCAGTGTCTAGCCTGTGTCTAGCCTGTGTCTAGCCTGTGTCTAGCCTGTGCCTAGCCTGTGCCTAGCCTGTGCCTAGCCTGTGTCTAGCCTGTGCCTGGCCTGTTTTCTAGCCTGTGCCTAGCCTGTGTCTAGCCAGTGTCTAGCCTGTGCCTAGCCAGTGTCTAGCCTGTGCCTAGCCAGTGTCTAGCCTGTACCTAGCCAGTGTCTAGCCTGTGTCTAGCCTGTGCCTAGCCAGTGTCTAGCCTGTGCCTAGCCAGTGTCTAGCCTGTGCCTAGCCTGTGTCTAGCCTGTGTCTAGCCTGTGCCTAGCCAGTGTCTAGCCTGTGCCTAGCCTGTGTCTAGCCTGTGTCTAGCCTGTGTCTGGCCAGTGCCTAGCCTGTGCCTAGCCTGTGCCTAGCCTGTGTCTAGCCTGTGCCTAGCCTGTGTCTAGCCTGTGCCTAGCCTGTGCCTAGCCTGTGTCTAGCCGCTGTGCCTAGCCTTGTGTCTAGCCTGTGCCTAGCCTGTGTCTAGCCTGTGTCTAGCCTGTGTCTAGCCTGTGTCTAGCCTGTGTCTAGCCTGTGCCTAGCCTGTGCCTAGCCTGTGTCTAGCCTGTGCCTAGCCAGTGTCTAGCCTGTGTCTAGCCTGTGTCTAGCCTGTGTCTAGCCTGTGTCTAGCCTGTGTCTAGCCTGTGTCTAGCCTGTGTCTAGCCTGTGTCTAGCCTGTGTCTAGCCTGTGTCCAGCCTGTGTCTAGCCTGTGTCTAGCCTGTGTCTAGCCTGTGTCTAGCCTGTGTCTAGCCTGTGTCTAGCCTGTGTCTAGCCTAGCCTGTGTCTAGCCTGTGTTTAGCCTGTGTCTAGCCTGTGTCTAGCCTGTGCCCAGCCAGTATCTAGCCTGTGTCTAGCCTGTTGCCTAGCCAGTGTCTTGCCTGTATCTAGCCAGTGTCTAGACTGTACCTAGCCAGTATCTAGCCAGTGTCTAGCCTGTACCTAGCCAGTGTCTAGCCTGTGCCTAGCCAGTGTCTAGCCTGTGCCTAGCCAGTGTCTAACCTGTACCTAGCCAGTTTCTAGCCTGTGTCTAGCCTGTGCTTAGCCAGTGTCTAGTCTGTGCCAAGCCAGTGTCTAGCCTGTGCCTAGCCAGTGTCTAGCCTGTGCCTAGCCAGTGTCTAACCTGTACCTAGCCAGTTTCTAGCCTGTGTCTAGCCTGTGCCTAGCCAGTGTCTAGCCTGTGCCTAGCCAGTGTCTAACCTGTACCTAGCCAGTTTCTAGCCTGTGTCTAGCCTGTGCTTAGCCAGTGTCTAGTCTGTGCCGAGCCAGTGTCTAGCCTGTGTCTAGCCTGTGCTTAGCCAGTGTCTAGTCTGTCCCAAGCCAGTGTCTAGCCTGTGCCTAGCCAGTGTCTACCCTGTGTATAGCCTGTGCTTTGCCTGTGACTGGCATGTGTGTCCAGCCTGTGTCTAGCCTGTGTCTAGCCTGTGCCTAGCCTGTGTCTAGCCAGTGCCTAGCCTGTACCTAGCCAGTGTCTAGCCGGTGCCTAGCCATTGTCTAGCCTGTGCCCAGCCAGTGTCTAGCCTGTGTGTAGCCTGTGCCTAGCCTGTGCCTAGCCTGTGCCTAGCCTATGCCTAGCCTGTGCCTAGCCTGTGCCTAGCCTGTGCCTAGCCTGTGCCTAGCTTGTGGCTAGCCTGTGCCCAACCTGTGTCTAGCCTGTGTCTAGCCTGTGTCTAGCCTGTGTCTAACCTGTGTCTAGCCTGTGTCTAGCCTGTGCCTAGCCTGTGTCTAGCCTGTGTCTAGCCTGTTCCTAGCCTGTGTCTTCCCTGTGTCTAGCCTGTGTCTAGCCTGTGTCTAGCCTGTGTCTAGCCTGTGTTTAGCCTGTCTCTAGCCTGTGTCTAGCCTGTGTCTAGCCTATGTCTAGCCTGTGTCTAGCCTATGTCTAGCCTGTGTCTAGCCTATGTCTAGCCTATGTCTAGCCTGTGTCTAGCCTGTGTCTAGCCTGTGTCTAGCCTGTGTCTAGCCTGTGTCTAGCCTGTGTCTAGCCTGTGTCTAGCCTGTACCCAGCCAGTATCTAGCCTGTGTCTAGCCTGTGCCTAGCCAGTGTCTTGCCTGTATCTAGCCAGTGTCTAGACTGTACCTAGCCAGTATCTAGCCAGTGTCTAGCCTGTGTCTAGCCTGTGTCTAGCCTGTACCCAGCCAGTATCTAGCCTGTGTCTAGCCTGTGCCTAGCCAGTGTCTTGCCTGTATCTAGCCAGTGTCTAGACTGTACCTAGCCAGTATCTAGCCAGTGTCTAGCCTGTACCTAGCCAGTGTCTAGCCTGTGCCTAGCCAGTGTCTAGCCTGTGCCTAGCCAGTGTCTAACCTGTACCTAGCCAGTTTCTAGCCTGTGTCTAGCCTGTGCTTAGCCAGTGTCTAGTCTGTGCCAAGCCAGTGTCTAGCCTGTGCCTAGCCAGTGTCTAGCCTGTGCCTAGCCAGTGTCTAACCTGTACCTAGCCAGTTTCTAGCCTGTGTCTAGCCTGTGCCTAGCCAGTGTCTAGCCTGTGCCTAGCCAGTGTCTAACCTGTACCTAGCCAGTTTCTAGCCTGTGTCTAGCCTGTGCTTAGCCAGTGTCTAGTCTGTGCCAAGCCAGTGTCTAGCCTGTGCCTAGCCAGTTTCTAGCCTGTGTCTAGCCTGTGCTTAGCCAGTGTCTAGTCTGTGCCAAGCCAGTGTCTAGCCTGTGCCTAGCCAGTGTCTACCCTGTGTATAGCCTGTGCTTTGCCTGTGACTGGCATGTGTGTCCAGCCTGTGTCTAGCCTGTGTCTAGCCTGTGCCTAGCCTGTGTCTAGCCTGTGCCTAGCCTGTGTCTAGCCTGTGTCTAGCCTATGTCTAGCCTGTGTCTAGCCTGTGTCTAGCCTGTGTCTAGCCTGTGTCTAACCCCCGCCTTGCCTGAGACGGGCCTGTGGATAGCGTGTGCCTAGCCAGTGTCTAGCCAGTGCCTAGCCTGTGCCTAGCCAGTGTCTAGCCTTTGTCTAGCTTGTGCATAGCTGGAGTCTAGCCAGTGCCTAGCCAGTGTCTAGCCTTTGTCTACCCTGTGCATAGCTAGAGTCTAGCCTGTACCTAGCCAGTGCCTAGCCTGTACATAGCCAGTGCCTAGACTGTACCTAGCCAGTGCCTAGCCTGACCTAGCCAGTGTCTAGCCGGTGCTTAGCCATTGTCTAGCCTGTGCCCAGCCAGTGTCTAGCCTGTGTGTAGCCTGTGCCTAGCCTGTGCCTAGCCTGTGCCTAGCCTGTGCCTAGCCTGTGCCTAGCCTGTGCCTAGCCTGTGCCTAGCCTGTGCCTAGCCAGTGTCTAACCTGTACCTAGCCAGTTTCTAGCCTGTGTCTAGCCTGTGCCTAGCCAGTGTCTAGCCTGTGCCTAGCCAGTGTCTAACCTGTACCTAGCCAGTTTCTAGCCTGTGTCTAGCCTGTACCCAGCCAGTATCTAGCCTGTGTCTAGCCTGTGTCTAGCCTGTGTCTAGCCTGTGTCTAGCCTGTGTCTAGCCTGTGTCTAGCCTGTGTCTAGCCTATGTCTAGCCTGTCTCTAGCCTGTGTCTAGCCTGTGTCTAGCCTGTGTCTAGCCTGTGTCTAGCTTGTGTCTAGCCTGTGTCTAGCCTGTACCCAGCCAGTATCTAGCCTGTGTCTAGCCTGTGCCTAGCCAGTGACTAGCCTGTGCCTAGCCAGTGTCTAACCTGTACCTAGCCAGTTTCTAGCCTGTGTCTAGCCTGTGCTTAGCCAGTGTCTAGTCTGTGCCAAGCCAGTGTCTAGCCTGTGCCTAGCCAGTGTCTAGCCTGTGTATAGCCTGTGCCTTGCCTGTGACTGGCATGTGCATAGCCTGTGCCTAGCCAGTGTCTAGCCTGTGTCAAGCCTGTGCCTTGCCCGAGACTGGCATGTGCATAGCGTGTTCCGAGCCACTGTCTAGCCAGTGCCTAGCCTGTGCCTAGCCAGTGTCTAGCCTTTGTCTAGCCAGTGTCTAGCCTTTGTCTTGCCAGTGTCTAGCCTTTGTCTACCCTGTGCATAGCTGGAGTCTAGCCTGTACCTAGCCAGTGCCTAGACTGTACCTAGCCAGTGCCTAGACTGTACATAGCCAGTGCCTAGCCTGTACCTAGCCAGTGTCTAGCCTGTGCCTAGCCATTTTATAGCCTGTGCCCAGCCAATGTCTAGCCTGTGTCTATCCTGTGCCTAGCCTGTGCCTAGCCTGTGCTTAGCGTGTGCCTAGCCTGTGCCTAGCCTGTGCCTAGCCTGTGCCTAGCCTGTGCCTAGCCTGTGCCTAGCCTGTGTCTAGCCTGTGCCTAGCCTGTGCCTAGCCAGTGTCTAGCCTGTACCTATCCAGTGTCTATCCTATGCATAGAAAGTGTCTAGCCCGCGCATAGTCAGTGTCTAGCCTGTGCCTAGCCAGTGTCTAGCCTGTACCTATCTAGTGTCTAGCCTATGCATAGAAAGTGTCTAGCCCGCGCATAGTCAGTGTCTAGCCTGTGCCTAGCCAGTGTCTAGCCTGTACCTATCCAGTGTCTAGCCTATGCATAGAAAGTGTCTAGCCTGTGCCTAGTCAGTGTCTAGCCTGTGTCTAGCCTGTGTCTGGCCTGTGTCTAGCCTGTGTCTAGCCTGTGTCTAGCCTGTGTCTGGCCTGTTTCTAGCCTGTGTCTAGCCTGTGTCTAGCCTATGTCTAGCCTGTGTCTAGCCTGTGTCTAACCTGTGTCTAGCCTGTGTCTAGCCTGTGTCTAGCCTGTGTCTAGCCTGTGTCTAGCCTGTGTCTAGCCTGTGTCTAGCCTGTGTGTAGCCTGTGTCTAGCCTGTGTCTGGCCTGTGTCTAGCCTGTGTCTAGCCTGTGTCTAGCCTGTGTCTAGCCTTTGTCTAGCCTGTGTATAGCCTGTGACTGGCATGTGCATAGCCTGTGCCTAGCCAACGTCTAGCCTGTGTCAAGCCTGTGCCTTGCCTGAGATTGGCATGTGCATAGCGTGTTCCGAGCCAGTGTCTAGCCAGTGCCTAGCTTGTGCCTAGCCAGTGTCTAGCCTTTGTCTAGCTTGTGCATAGCTGGAGTCTAGCCAGTGCCTAGCCAGTGTCTAGCCTTTGTCTACCCTGTGCATAGCTAGAGTCTAGCCTGTACCTAGCCAGAGCCTGGCCTGTACCTAGCCAGTGCCTAGACTGTGCCTAGCCAGTGCCTAGCCTGTACCTAGCCAGTGTCTAGCCTGTGTCTAGCCTGTGTCTAGCCTGTGTCTAGCCTGTGTCTAGCCTGTGTCTTCCCTGTGTCTAGCCTGTGTCTAGCCTGTGTCTAGCCTGTGTCTAGCCTGTGTCTAGCCTGTGTCTAGCCTGTGTCTAGCCTGTGTCTAGCCTGTGTCTAGCCTGTGTCTAGCCTGTGTCTAGCCTGTGTCTAGCCTGTGTCTAGCCTGTGTCTAGCCTGTGTCTAGCCTGTGTCTAGCCTGTGTCTAGCCTGTCTCTAGCCTGTGTCTAGCCTGTGTCTAGCCTATGTCTAGCCTGTGTCTAGCCTATGTCTAGCCTATGTCTAGCCTGTGTCTAGCCTGAGTCTAGCCTGTGTCTAGCCTGTGTCTAGCCTGTACCCAGCCAGTATCTAGCCTGTGTCTAGCCTGTGCCTAGCCAGTGTCTAGCCTGTGCCTAGCCAGTGTCTAGCCTGTGCCTAGCCAGTGTCTAGCCTGTATCTAGCCAGTGTCTAGCCTGTACCTAGCCAGTGTCTAGCCTGTGCCTAGCCAGTGTCTAGCCTGTGCCTAGCCAGTGTCTAACCTGTACCTAGCCAGTTTCTAGCCTGTGTCTAGCCTGTGCTTAGCCAGTGTCTAGTCTGTGCCAAGCCAGTGTCTAGCCTGTGCCTAGCCAGTGTCTAGCCTGTGCCTAGCCAGTGTCTAACCTGTACCTAGCCAGTTTCTAGCCTGTGTCTAGCCTGTGCTTAGCCAGTGTCTAGTCTGTGCCAAGCCAGTGTCTAGCCTGTGCCTAGCCAGTGTCTACCCTGTGTATAGCCTGTGCTTTGCCTGTGACTGGCATGTGTGTCCAGCCTGTGTCTAGCCTGTGTCTAGCCTGTGCCTAGCCTGTGTCTAGCCTGTGTCTAGCCTATGTCTAGCCTGTGTCTAGCCTGTGTCTAGCCTGTGTCTAACCCCCGCCTTGCCTGAGACGGGCATGTGGATAGCGTGTGCCTAGCCAGTGTCTAGCCAGTGCCTAGCCTGTGCCTAGCCAGTGTCTAGCCTTTGTCTAGCTTGTGCATAGCTGGAGTCTAGCCAGTGCCTAGCCAGTGTCTAGCCTTTGTCTACCCTGTGCATAGCTAGAGTCTAGCCTGTACCTAGCCAGTGCCTAGCCTGTACCTAGCCAGTGCCTAGACTGTACCTAGCCAGTGCCTAGCCTGTACCTAGCCAGTGTCTAGCCGGTGCCTAGCCGGTGCCTAGCCATTGTCTAGCCTGTGCTCAGCCAGTGTCTAGCCTGTGTGTAGCCTGTGCCTAGCCTGTGCCTAGCCTGTGCCTAGCCTGTGCTTAGCCTGTGCCTAGCCTGTGCCTAGCCTGTGCCTAGCCTGTGGCTAGCTTGTGGCTAGCCTGTGCCCAACCTGTGTCTAGCCTGTGTCTAGCCTGTATCTAGCCTGTGTCTAGCCTGTGTCTAGCCTGTGTCTAGCCTGTGTCTAGCCTGTGTCTAACCTTTGTCTAGCCTGTGTCTAACCCCCGCCTTGCCTGAGACGGGCATGTGGATAGCGTGTGCCTAGCCAGTGTCTAGCCTGTGCCTAGCCAGTGTCTAGCCTGTATCTAGCCAGTGTCTAGCCTGTACCTAGCCAGTGTCTAGCCTGTGCCTAGCCAACGTCTAGCCTGTGTCAAGCCTGTGCCTTGCCTGAGATTGGCATGTGCATAGCGTGTTCCGAGCCAGTGTCTAGCCAGTGCCTAGCCTGACCTAGCCAGTGTCTAGCCGGTGCTTAGCCATTGTCTAGCCTGTGCCCAGCCAGTGTCTAGCCTGTGTGTAGCCTGTGCCTAGCCTGTGCCTAGCCTGTGCCTAGCCTGTGCCTAGCCTGTGCTTAGCCTGTGCCTAGCCTTTGCCTAGCCTGTGCCTAGCCTGTGCCTAGCCTGTGCCTAGCCTGTGCCTAGCCTGTGCCTAGCCTGTGCCTAGCCTGTGCCTAGCTTGTGGCTAGCCTGTGGCTAGCCTGTGCCCAACCTGTGTCTAGCCTGTGTCTAGCCTGTGTCTAGCCTGTGTCTAGCCTGTGTCTAGCCTGTGTCTAGCCTGTGTCTAGCCTGTGTCTAGCCTGTGTCTAGCCTGTGTCTAGCCTGTGTCTTGCCTGTGTCTAGCCTGTGTCTAGCCTGTGTCTAGCCTGTGTCTAGCCTGTGTCTAGCCTGTGTCTAGCCTGTGTCTAGCCTGTGTCTAGCCTGTGTCTAGCCTGTGTCTAGCCTGTGTCTAGCCTGTGTCTAGCCTATGTCTAGCCTGTCTCTAGCCTGTGTCTAGCCTGTGTCTAGCCTGTGTCTAGCCTGTGTCTAGCTTGTGTCTAGCCTGTGTCTAGCCTGTACCCAGCCAGTATCTAGCCTGTGTCTAGCCTGTGCCTAGCCAGTGACTAGCCTGTGCCTAGCCAGTGTCTAACCTGTACCTAGCCAGTTTCTAGCCTGTGTCTAGCCTGTGCTTAGCCAGTGTCTAGTCTGTGCCAAGCCAGTGTCTAGCCTGTGCCTAGCCAGTGTCTAGCCTGTGTATAGCCTGTGCCTTGCCTGTGACTGGCATGTGCATAGCCTGTGCCTAGCCAGTGTCTAGCCTGTGTCAAGCCTGTGCCTTGCCCGAGACTGGCATGTGCATAGCGTGTTCCGAGCCACTGTCTAGCCAGTGCCTAGCCTGTGCCTAGCCAGTGTCTAGCCTTTGTCTAGCCAGTGTCTAGCCTTTGTCTTGCCAGTGTCTATCCTTTGTCTACCCTGTGCATAGCTGGAGTCTAGCCTGTACCTAGCCAGTGCCTAGACTGTACCTAGCCAGTGCCTAGACTGTACCTAGCCAGTGCCTAGCCTGTACCTAGCCAGTGTCTAGCCTGTGCCTAGCCATTTTATAGCCTGTGCCCAGCCAATGTCTAGCCTGTGTCTATCCTGTGCCTAGCCTGTGCCTAGCCTGTGCTTAGCGTGTGCCTAGCCTGTGCCTAGCCTGTGCCTAGCCTGTGCCTAGCCTGTGCCTAGCCTGTGCCTAGCCTGTGTCTAGCCTGTGCCTAGCCTGTGCCTAGCCAGTGTCTAGCCTGTACCTATCCAGTGTCTATCCTATGCATAGAAAGTGTCTAGCCCGCGCATAGTCAGTGTCTAGCCTGTGCCTAGCCAGTGTCTAGCCTGTACCTATCTAGTGTCTAGCCTATGCATAGAAAGTGTCTAGCCCGCGCATAGTCAGTGTCTAGCCTGTGCCTAGCCAGTGTCTAGCCTGTACCTATCCAGTGTCTAGCCTATGCATAGAAAGTGTCTAGCCTGTACCTAGCCAGTGTCTAGCCTGTGCCTAGCCATTTTATAGCCTGTGCCCAGCCAATGTCTAGCCTGTGTCTATCCTGTGCCTAGCCTGTGCGTAGCCTGTGCTTAGCGTGTGCCTAGCCTGTGCCTAGCCTGTGCCTAGCCTGTGCCTAGCCTGTGCCTAGCCTGTGTCTAGCCTGTGCCTAGCCTGTGTCTAGCCTGTGTCTAGCCTGTGTCTAGCCTGTGTCTAGCCTGTGTCTGGCCTGTGTCTAGCCTGTGTCTAGCCTGTGTCTAGCCTTTGTCTAGCCTGTGTATAGCCTGTGCCTTGCCTGTGACTGGCATGTGCATAGCCTGTGCCTAGCCAACGGCTAGCCTGTGTCAAGCCTGTGCCTTGCTTGAGATTGGCATGTGCATAGCGTGTTCCGAGCCAGTGTCTAGCCAGTGCCTAGCCTGTGCCTAGCCAGTGTATAGCCTTTGTCTAGCTTGTGCATAGCTGGAGTCTAGCCAGTGCCTAGCCAGTGTCTAGCCTTTGTCTACCCTGTGCATAGCCAGTGCCTAGCCTGTACCTAGCCAGTGCCTAGACTGTGCCTAGCCAGTGCCTAGCCAGTACCTAGCCAGTGTCTATCCTGTGTCTAGCCTGTGTCTAGCCTGTGTCTAGCCTGTGTCTAGCCTGTGTCTAGCCTGTGTCTAGCCTGTGTCTAGCCTGTGTATAGCCTGTGCCTTGCCTGTAACTGGCATGTGCATAGCCTGTGCCTAGCCAACGTCTAGCCTGTGTCAAGCCTGTGCCTTGCCTGAGATTGGCATGTGCATAGCGTGTTCCGAGCCAGTGTCTAGCCAGTGCCTAGCCTGTGCCTAGCCAGTGTATAGCCTTTGTCTAGCTTGTGCATAGCTGGAGTCTAGCCAGTGCCTAGCCAGTGTCTAGCCTTTGTCTACCCTGTGCATAGCTAGAGTCTAGCCTGTACCTATCCAGAGCCTGGCCTGTACCTAGCCAGTGCCTAGACTGTGCCTAGCCAGTGCCTAGCCTGTACCTAGCCAGTGTCTAGCCGGTGCCTAGCCATTGTCTAGCCTGTGCCCAGCCAGTGTCTAGCCTGTGTGTAGCCTGTGTCTAGCCTGTGTCTAGCCTGTGTCTAGCCTGTGTCTAGCCTGTGTCTAGCCTGTGTCTAGCCTGTGTCTAGCCTGTGTCTAGCCTGTGTCTTCCCTGTGTCTAGCCTGTGTCTAGCCTGTGTCTAGCCTGTGTCTAGCCTGTGTCTAGCCTGTGTCTAGCCTGTGTCTAGCCTGTGTCTAGCCTGTGTCTAGCCTGTGTCTAGCCTGTGTCTAGCCTGTGTCTAGCCTGTCTCTAGCCTGTGTCTAGCCTGTGTCTAGCCTATGTCTAGCCTGTGTCTAGCCTATGTCTAGCCTATGTCTAGCCTGTGTCTAGCCTGAGTCTAGCCTGTGTCTAGCCTGTGTCTAGCCTGTACCCAGCCAGTATCTAGCCTGTGTCTAGCCTGTGCCTAGCCAGTGTCTAGCCTGTGCCTAGCCAGTGTCTAGCCTGTGCCTAGCCAGTGTCTAGCCTGTATCTAGCCAGTGTCTAGTCTTTACCTAGCCAGTGTCTAGCCTGTGCCTAGCCAGTGTCTAGCCTGTGCCTAGCCAGTGTCTAACCTGTACCTAGCCAGTTTCTAGCCTGTGTCTAGCCTGTGCTTAGCCAGTGTCTAGTCTGTGCCAAGCCAGTGTCTAGCCTGTGCCTAGCCAGTGTCTAGCCTGTGCCTAGCCAGTTTCTAGCCTGTGTCTAGCCTGTGCTTAGCCAGTGTCTAGTCTGTGCCAAGCCAGTGTCTAGCCTGTGCCTAGCCAGTGTCTACCCTGTGTATAGCCTGTGCTTTGCCTGTGACTGGCATGTGTGTCCAGCCTGTGTCTAGCCTGTGTCTAGCCTGTGCCTAGCCTGTGTCTAGCCTGTGTCTAGCCTATGTCTAGCCTGGGTCTAGCCTGTGTCTAGCCTGTGTCTAACCCCCGCCTTGCCTGAGACGGGCATGTGGATAGCGTGTGCCTAGCCAGTGTCTAGCCAGTGCCTAGCCTGTGCCTAGCCAGTGTCTAGCCTTTGTCTAGCTTGTGCATAGCTGGAGTCTAGCCAGTGCCTAGCCAGTGTCTAGCCTTTTTCTACCCTGTGCATAGCTAGAGTCTAGCCTGTACCTAGCCAGTGCCTAGCCTGTACCTAGCCAGTGCCTAGACTGTACCTAGCCAGTGCCTAGCCTGTACCTAGCCAGTGTCTAGCCGGTGCCTAGCCGGTGCCTAGCCATTGTCTAGCCTGTGCTCAGCCAGTGTCTAGCCTGTGTGTAGCCTGTGCCTAGCCTGTGCCTAGCCTGTGCCTAGCCTGTGCTTAGCCTGTGCCTAGCCTGTGCCTAGCCTGTGCCTAGCCTGTGCCTAGCCTGTGGCTAGCTTGTGGCTAGCCTGTGCCCAACCTGTGTCTAGCCTGTGTCTAGCCTGTGTCTAGCCTGTGTCTAGCCTGTGTCTAGCCTGTGTCTAACCTGTGTCTAGCCTGTGTCTAACCCCCGCCTTGCCTGAGACGGGCATGTGGATAGCGTGTGCCTAGCCAGTGTCTAGCCAGTGCCTAGCCTGTGCCTAGCCAGTGTCTAGCCTTTGTCTAGCTTGTGCATAGCTGGAGTCTAGCCAGTGCCTAGCCAGTGTCTAGCCTTTGTCTACCCTGTGCATAGCTAGAGTCTAGCCTGTACCTAGCCAGAGCCTGGCCTGTACCTAGCCAGTGCCTAGACTGTGCCTAGCCAGTGCCTAGCCTGTACCTAGCCAGTGTCTAGCCGGTGCCTAGCCATTGTCTAGCCTGTGCCCAGCCAGTGTCTAGCCTGTGTGTAGCCTGTGTCTAGCCTGTGTCTAGCCTGTGCCCAGCCAGTGTCTAGCCTGTGTGTAGCCTGTGTCTAGCCTGTGTCTAGCCTGTGTCTAGCCTGTGTCTAGCCTGTGTCTAGCCTGTGTCTAGCCTGTGTCTAGCCTGTGTCTAGCCTGTGTCTAGCCTGTGTCTTCCCTGTGTCTAGCCTGTGTCTAGCCTGTGTCTAGCCTGTGTCTTCCCTGTGTCTAGCCTGTGTCTAGCCTGTGTCTAGCCTGTGTCTAGCCTGTGTCTAGCCTGTGTCTAGCCTGTGTCTAGCCTGTGTCTAGCCTGTGTCTAGCCTGTGTCTAGCCTGTGTCTAGCCTGTGTCTAGCCAGTGTCTAGCCTGTGTCTAGCCTGTGTCTAGCCTGTGTCTAGCCTGTGTCTTGCCTGTGTCTAGCCTTTGTCTAGCCTGTGTCTTGCCTGTGTCTAGCCTGTGTCTAGCCTGTGTCTAGCCTTTGTCTAGCCTGTGTCTAGCCTGTGTTTAGCCTGTGTCTAGCCTGTGTCTAGCCTATGTCTAGCCTGTGTCTAGCCTGTGTCTAGCCTGTGTCTAGCCTGTGTCTAACCCCCGCCTTGCCTGAGACGGGCATGTGGATAGCGTGTGCCTAGCCAGTGTCTAGCCAGTGCCTAGCCTGTGCCTAGCCAGTGTCTAGCCTTTGTCTAGCTTGTGCATAGCTGGAGTCTAGCCAGTGCCTAGCCAGTGTCTAGCCTTTGTCTACCCTGTGCATAGCTAGAGTCTAGCCTGTACCTAGCCAGAGCCTGGCCTGTACCTAGCCAGTGCCTAGACTGTGCCTAGCCAGTGCCTAGCCTGTACCTAGCCAGTGTCTAGCCGGTGCCTAGCCATTGTCTAGCCTGTGCCCAGCCAGTGTCTAGCCTGTGTGTAGCCTGTATCTAGCCTGTGTCTATCCTGTGTCTAGCCTGTGTCTAGCCTGTGTCTAGCCTGTGTCTAGCCTGTGTCTAGCCTGTATCTTCCCTGTGTCTAGCCTGTGTCTAGCCTGTGTCTAGCCTGTGTCTAGCCTGTGTCTAGCCTGTGTCTAGCCTGTGTCTAGCCTGTGTCTAGCCTGTCTCTAGCCTGTGTCTAGCCTATGTCTAGCCTATGTCTAGCCAGAGTAGCCTGTGTCTAGCCTGTGTCTAGCCTGTACCCAGCCAGTATCTAGCCTGTGTCTAGCCTGTGCCTAGCCAGTGTCTAGCCTGTGCCTAGCCAGTGTCTAGCCTGTGCCTAGCCAGTGTCTAGCCTGTATCTAGCTAGTGTCTAGCCTGTATCTAGCTAGTGTCTAGCCTGTACCTAGCCAGTGTCTAGCCTGTGCCTAGCCAGTGTCTAGCCTGTGCCTAGCCAGTGTCTAGCCTGTGCCTAGCCAGTGTCTAACCTGTACCTAGCCTGTGTCTAGCCTGTACCCAGCCAGTATCTAGCCTGTGTCTAGCCTGTGCCTAGCCAGTGTCTAGCCTGTGCCTAGCCAGTGTCTAGCCTGTGCCTAGCCAGTGTCTAGCCTGTGCCTAGCCAGTGTCTAGCCTGTGCCTAGCCAGTGTCTAGCCTGTATCTAGCTAGTGTCTAGCCTGTATCTAGCTAGTGTCTAGCCTGTACCTAGCCAGTGTCTAGCCTGTGCCTAGCCAGTGTCTAGCCTGTGTCTAGCCAGTGTCTAACCTGTACCTAGCCAGTTTCTAGCCTGTGTCTAGCCTGTGCTTAGCCAGTGTCTAGTCTGTGCCAACCCAGTGTCTAGCCTGTGCCTAGCCAGTGTCTAGCCTGTGCCTAGCCAGTGTCTAACCTGTACCTAGCCAGTTTCTAGCCTGTGTCTAGCCTGTGCTTAGCCAGTGTCTAGTCTGTGCCAAGCCAGTGTCTAGCCTGTGCCTAGCCAGTGTCTACCCTGTGTATAGCCTGTGCTTTGCCTGTGACTGGCATGTGTGTCCAGCCTGTGTCTAGGCTGTGTCTAGCCTGTGCCTAGCCTGTGTCTAGCCTGTGTCTAGCCTATGTCTAGCCTGTGTCTAGCCTGTGTCTAACCCCCCGCCTTGCCTGAGACGGGCATGTGGATAGCGTGTGCCTAGCCAGTGTCTAGCCAGTGCCTAGCCTGTGCCTAGCCAGTGTCTAGCCTTTGTCTAGCTTGTCCATAGCTGGAGTCTAGCCAGTGCCTAGCCAGTGTCTAGCCTTTGTCTACCCTGTGCATAGCTAGAGTCTAGCCTGTACCTAGCCAGTGCCTAGACTGTACCTAGCCAGTGCCTAGCCTGTACCTAGCCAGTGTCTAGCCGGTGCCTAGCCGGTGCCTAGCCATTGTTTAGCCTGTGCCCCGCCAGTGTCTAGCCTGTGTGTAGCCTGTGCCTAGCCTGTGCCTAGCCTGTGCCTAGCCTGTGCTTAGCCTGTGCCTAGCCTGTGCCTAGCCTGTGCCTAGCCTGTGCCCAGCCAGTGTCTAGCCTGTGTCTAGCCTGTGTCCAGCCTGTGTCTAGCCTGTGTCTAGCCTGTGTCTAGCCTGTGTCTAGCCTGTGTCTAGCCTGTGTCTAGCCTGTGTCTAGCCTGTGTCTTGCCTGTGTCTAGCCTGTGTCTAGCCTGTGTCTAGCCTGTGTCTAGCCTGTGTCTAGCCTGTGTCTAGCCTGTGTCTAGCCTGTGTCTAGCCTGTGTCTAGCCTGTGTCTAGCCTGTGTCTAGCCTATGTCTAGCCTGTCTCTAGCCTGTGTCTAGCCTGTGTCTAGCCTGTGTCTAGCCTGTGTCTAGCTTGTGTCTAGCCTGTGTCTAGCCTGTACCCAGCCAGTATCTAGCCTGTGTCTAGCCTGTGCCTAGCCAGTGACTAGCCTGTGCCTAGCCAGTGTCTAACCTGTACCTAGCCAGTTTCTAGCCTGTGTCTAGCCTATGCATAGAAAGTGTCTAGCCTGTACCTAGCCAGTGTCTAGCCTGTGCCTAGCCATTTTATAGCCTGTGCCCAGCCAATGTCTAGCCTGTGTCTATCCTGTGCCTAGCCTGTGCGTAGCCTGTGCTTAGCGTGTGCCTAGCCTGTGCCTAGCCTGTGCCTAGCCTGTGTCTAGCCTGTGTCTAGCCTGTGTCTAGCCTGTGTCTAGCCTGTGTCTTGCCTGTGTCTAGCCTGTGTCTAGCCTGTGTCTAGCCTGTGTCTAGCCTGTGTCTAGCCTGTGTCTAGCCTGTGTCTAGCCTGTGTCTAGCCTGTGTCTAGCCTGTGTCTAGCCTATGTCTAGCCTGTCTCTAGCCTGTGTCTAGCCTGTGTCTAGCCTGTGTCTAGCCTGTGTCTAGCTTGTGTCTAGCCTGTGTCTAGCCTGTACCCAGCCAGTATCTAGCCTGTGTCTAGCCTGTGCCTAGCCAGTGACTAGCCTGTGCCTAGCCAGTGTCTAACCTGTACCTAGCCAGTTTCTAGCCTGTGTCTAGCCTATGCATAGAAAGTGTCTAGCCTGTACCTAGCCAGTGTCTAGCCTGTGCCTAGCCATTTTATAGCCTGTGCCCAGCCAATGTCTAGCCTGTGTCTATCCTGTGCCTAGCCTGTGCGTAGCCTGTGCTTAGCGTGTGCCTAGCCTGTGCCTAGCCTGTGCCTAGCCTGTGTCTAGCCTGTGTCTAGCCTGTGTCTAGCCTGTGTCTAGCCTGTGTCTTCCTGTGTCTAGCCTGTGTCTAGCCTGTGTCTAGCCTGTGTCTAGCCTGTGTCTAGCCTGTGTCTAGCCTGTGTCTAGCCTGTGTCTAGCCTGTGTCTAGCCTGTGTCTAGCCTGTGTCTAGCCTGTGTCTAGCCTGTGTCTAGCCTGTGTCTAGCCTGTCTCTAGCCTGTGTCTAGCCTGTGTCTAGCCTATGTCTAGCCTGTGTCTAGCCTATGTCTAGCCTATGTCTAGCCTGTGTCTAGCCTGAGTCTAGCCTGTGTCTAGCCTGTACCCAGCCAGTATCTAGCCTGTGTCTAGCCTGTGCCTAGCCAGTGTCTAGCCTGTGCCTAGCCAGTGTCTAGCCTGTGCCTAGCCAGTGTCTAGCCTGTATCTAGCCAGTGTCTAGTCTTTACCTAGCCAGTGTCTAGCCTGTGCCTAGCCAGTGTCTAGCCTGTGCCTAGCCAGTGTCTAACCTGTACCTAGCCAGTTTCTAGCCTGTGTCTAGCCTGTGCTTAGCCAGTGTCTAGTCTGTGCCAAGCCAGTGTCTAGCCTGTGCCTAGCCAGTGTCTAGCCTGTGCCTAGCCAGTTTCTAGCCTGTGTCTAGCCTGTGCTTAGCCAGTGTCTAGTCTGTGCCAAGCCAGTGTCTAGCCTGTGCCTAGCCAGTGTCTACCCTGTGTATAGCCTGTGCTTTGCCTGTGACTGGCATGTGTGTCCAGCCTGTGTCTAGCCTGTGTCTAGCCTGTGCCTAGCCTGTGTCTAGCCTGTGTCTAGCCTATGTCTAGCCTGGGTCTAGCCTGTGTCTAGCCTGTGTCTAACCCCCGCCTTGCCTGAGACGGGCATGTGGATAGCGTGTGCCTAGCCAGTGTCTAGCCAGTGCCTAGCCTGTGCCTAGCCAGTGTCTAGCCTTTGTCTAGCTTGTGCATAGCTGGAGTCTAGCCAGTGCCTAGCCAGTGTCTAGCCTTTGTCTACCCTGTGCATAGCTAGAGTCTAGCCTGTACCTAGCCAGTGCCTAGCCTGTACCTAGCCAGTGCCTAGACTGTACCTAGCCAGTGCCTAGCCTGTACCTAGCCAGTGTCTAGCCGGTGCCTAGCCGGTGCCTAGCCATTGTCTAGCCTGTGCTCAGCCAGTGTCTAGCCTGTGTGTAGCCTGT
Source organism: Zaprionus gabonicus (assembly GCA_018903695.1). Taxonomy (NCBI): domain Eukaryota; kingdom Metazoa; phylum Arthropoda; class Insecta; order Diptera; family Drosophilidae; genus Zaprionus; species Zaprionus gabonicus. The sequence goes on from JAEIFO010001424.1 coordinate 28,590, forward strand.
GCCTAGCCTGTGCCTAGCCTGTGCCTAGCCTGTGCTTAGCCTGTGCCTAGCCTGTGCCTAGCCTGTGCCTAGCCTGTGCCTAGCCTGTGGCTAGCTTGTGGCTAGCCTGTGCCCAACCTGTGTCTAGCCTGTGTCTAGCCTGTGTCTAGCCTGTGTCTAGCCTGTGTCTAGCCTGTGTCTAACCTGTGTCTAGCCTGTGTCTAACCCCCGCCTTGCCTGAGACGGGCATGTGGATAGCGTGTGCCTAGCCAGTGTCTAGCCAGTGCCTAGCCTGTGCCTAGCCAGTGTCTAGCCTTTGTCTAGCTTGTGCATAGCTGGAGTCTAGCCAGTGCCTAGCCAGTGTCTAGCCTTTGTCTACCCTGTGCATAGCTAGAGTCTAGCCTGTACCTAGCCAGAGCCTGGCCTGTACCTAGCCAGTGCCTAGACTGTGCCTAGCCAGTGCCTAGCCTGTACCTAGCCAGTGTCTAGCCGGTGCCTAGCCATTGTCTAGCCTGTGCCCAGCCTGTGTGTAGCCTGTGTCTAGCCTGTGTCTAGCCTGTGCCCAGCCAGTGTCTAGCCTGTGTGTAGCCTGTGTCTAGCCTGTGTCTAGCCTGTGTCTAGCCTGTGTCTAGCCTGTGTCTAGCCTGTGTCTAGCCTGTGTCTAGCCTGTGTCTGGCCTGTGTCTAGCCTGTGTCTAGCCTGTGTCTAGCCTGTGTCTTCCCTGTGTCTAGCCTGTGTCTAGCCTGTGTCTAGCCTGTGTCTTCCCTGTGTCTAGCCTGTGTCTAGCCTGTGTCTAGCCTGTGTCTAGCCTGTGTCTAGCCTGTGTCTAGCCTGTGTCTAGCCTGTGTCTAGCCAGTGTCTAGCCTGTGTCTAGCCAGTGTCTAGCCTGTGTCTAGCCTGTGTCTTGCCTGTGTCTAGCCTGTGTCTAGCCTGTGTCTTGCCTGTGTCTAGCCTGTGTCTAGCCTGTGTCTAGCCTGTGTCTAGCCTGTGTTTAGCCTGTGTCTAGCCTGTGTCTAGCCTATGTCTAGCCTGTGTCTAGCCTGTGTCTAGCCTGTGTCTAGCCTGTGTCTAACCCCCCGCCTTGCCTGAGACGGGCATGTGCATAGCGTGTGCCTAGCCAGTGTCTAGCCAGTGCCTAGCCTGTGCCTAGCCAGTGTCTAGCCTTTGTCTAGCTTGTGCATAGCTGGAGTCTAGCCAGTGCCTAGCCAGTGTCTAGCCTTTGTCTACCCTGTGCATAGCTAGAGTCTAGCCTGTACCTAGCCAGAGCCTGGCCTGTACCTAGCCAGTGCCTAGACTGTGCCTAGCCAGTGCCTAGCCTGTACCTAGCCAGTGTCTAGCCGGTGCCTAGCCATTGTCTAGCCTGTGCCCAGCCAGTGTCTAGCCTGTGTGTAGCCTGTATCTAGCCTGTGTCTATCCTGTGTCTAGCCTGTGTCTAGCCTGTGTCTAGCCTGTGTCTAGCCTGTGTCTAGTCTGTATCTTCCCTGTGTCTAGCCTGTGTCTAGCCTGTATCTAGCCTGTGTCTAGCCTGTGTCTAGCCTGTGTCTAGCCTGTGTCTAGCCTGTGTCTAGCCTGTCTCTAGCCTGTGTCTAGCCTATGTCTAGCCTATGTCTAGCCAGAGTAGCCTGTGTCTAGCCTGTGTCTAGCCTGTACCCAGCCAGTATCTAGCCTGTGTCTAGCCTGTGCCTAGCCAGTGTCTAGCCTGTGCCTAGCCAGTGTCTAGCCTGTGCCTAGCCAGTGTCTAGCCTGTGCCTAGCCAGTGTCTAGCCTGTGCCTAGCCAGTGTCTAGCCTGTATCTAGCTAGTGTCTAGCCTGTATCTAGCTAGTGTCTAGCCTGTACCTAGCCAGTGTCTAGCCTGTGCCTAGCCAGTGTCTAGCCTGTGCCTAGCCAGTGTCTAACCTGTACCTAGCCTGTGTCTAGCCTGTACCCAGCCAGTATCTAGCCTGTGTCTAGCCTGTGCCTAGCCAGTGTCTAGCCTGTGCCTAGCCAGTGTCTAGCCTGTGCCTAGCCAGTGTCTAGCCTGTGCCTAGCCAGTGTCTAGCCTGTATCTAGCTAGTGTCTAGCCTGTATCTAGCTAGTGTCTAGCCTGTACCTAGCCAGTGTCTAGCCTGTGCCTAGCCAGTGTCTAGCCTGTGTCTAGCCAGTGTCTAACCTGTACCTAGCCAGTTTCTAGCCTGTGTCTAGCCTGTGCTTAGCCAGTGTCTAGTCTGTGCCAACCCAGTGTCTAGCCTGTGCCTAGCCAGTGTCTAGCCTGTGCCTAGCCAGTGTCTAACCTGTACCTAGCCAGTTTCTAGCCTGTGTCTAGCCTGTGCTTAGCCAGTGTCTAGTCTGTGCCAAGCCAGTGTCTAGCCTGTGCCTAGCCAGTGTCTACCCTGTGTATAGCCTGTGCTTTGCCTGTGACTGGCATGTGTGTCCAGCCTGTGTCTAGGCTGTGTCTAGCCTGTGCCTAGCCTGTGTCTAGCCTGTGTCTAGCCTATGTCTAGCCTGTGTCTAGCCTGTGTCTAACCCCCGCCTTGCCTGAGACGGGCATGTGGATAGCGTGTGCCTAGCCAGTGTCTAGCTAGTGCCTAGCCTGTGCCTAGCCAGTGTCTAGCCTTTGTCTAGCTTGTGCATAGCTGGAGTCTAGCCAGTGCCTAGCCAGTGTCTAGCCTTTGTCTACCCTGTGCATAGCTAGAGTCTAGCCTGTAACTAGCCAGTGCCTAGACTGTACCTAGCCAGTGCCTAGCCTGTACCTAGCCAGTGTCTAGCCGGTGCCTAGCCGGTGCCTAGCCATTGTTTAGCCTGTGCCCCGCCAGTGTCTAGCCTGTGTGTAGCCTGTGCCTAGCCTGTGCCTAGCCTGTGCCTAGCCTGTGCTTAGCCTGTGCCTAGCCTGTGCCTAGCCTGTGCCTAGCCTGTGGCTAGCTTGTGGCTAGCCTGTGCCCAACCTGTGTCTAGCCTGTGTCTAGCCTGTGTCTAGCCTGTGTCTAGCCAGTGTCTAGCCTGTGTCTAGCCTGTGTCTAGCCTGTGTCTAGCCTGTGTCTAGCCTGTGTCTAGCCTGTGTCTAGCCAGTGTCTAGCCTGTGTCTAGCCTGTGTCTTGCCTGTGTCTAGCCTGTGTCTAGCCTGTGTCTTGCCTGTGTCTAGCCTGTGTCTAGCCTGTGTCTAGCCTGTGTCTAGCCTGTGTTTAGCCTGTGTCTAGCCTGTGTCTAGCCTATGTCTAGCCTGTGTCTAGCCTGTGTCTAGCCTGTGTCTAGCCTGTGTCTAGCCTGTGTCTAGCCTGTGTCTAGCTTGTGTCTAGCCTGTGTCTAGCCTGTGTCTAGCCTGTACCCAGCCAGTATCTAGCCTGTGTCTAGCCTGTGCCTAGCCAGTGAATAACCTGTGCCTAGCCAGTGTTTAACCTGTACCAAGCCAGTTTCTAGCCTGTGTCTAGCCTGTGCTTAGCCAGTGTCTAGTCTGTGCCAAGCCAGTGTCTAGCCTGTGCCTAGCCAGTGTCTAGCCTGTGTATAGCCTGTGCCTTGCCTGTGACTGGCATGTGCATAGCCTGTGCCTAGCCTGTGTCTAGCCTGTGTCAAGCCTGTGCCTTGCCCGAGACTGGCATGTGCATAGCGTGTTTCGAGCCAGTGTCTAGCCAGTGCCTAGCCTGTGCCTAGCCAGTGTCTAGCCTTTGTCTAGCCAGTGTCTAGCCTTTGTCTTGCTAGTGTCTAGCCTTTGTCTACCCTGTGCATAGCTAGAGTCTAGCCTGTACCTAGCCAGTGCCTAGACTGTACCTAGCCAGTGCCTAGACTGTACCTAGCCAGTGCCTAGCCTGTACCTAGCCAGTGTCTAGCCTGTGCCTAGCCATTTTATAGCCTGTGCCCAGCCAATGTCTAGCCTGTGTCTATCGTGTGCCTAGCCTGTGCCTAGCCTGTGCTTAGCGTGTGCCTAGCCTGTGCCTAGCCTGTGCCTAGCCAGTGTCTAGCCTGTACCTATCCAGTGTCTAGCCTATGCATAGAAAGTGTCTTGCCCGCGCATAGTCAGTGTCTAGCCTGTGCCTAGCCAGTGTCTAGCCTGTACCTATCCAGTGTCTAGCCTATGCATAGAAAGTGTCTAGCCCGCGCATAGTCAGTGTCTAGCCTGTGCCTAGCCAGTGTCTAGCCTGTACCTATCCAGTGTCTAGCCTATGCATAGAAAGTGTCTAGCCTGTGCCTAGTCAGTGTCTAGCCTGTGCCTAGCAAGTGTCTAGCCTGGGCTAAGCCAGTGTCTAGCCTGTGCATGGCCAGTGTCTAGCCTGTGCCTAGCCTGTGTCTAGCCTGTGCCTAGCCAGTGAATAGCCTGTGCCTAGCCAGTGTTTAACCTGTACCAAGCCAGTTTCTAGCCTGTGTCTAGCCTGTGCTTAGCCAGTGTCTAGTCTGTGCCAAGCCAGTGTCTAGCCTGTGCCTAGCCAGTGTCTAGCCTGTGTATAGCCTGTGCCTTGCCTGTGACTGGCATGTGCATAGCCTGTGCCTAGCCTGTGTCTAGCCTGTGTCAAGCCTGTGCCTTGCCCGAGACTGGCATGTGCATAGCGTGTTTCGAGCCAGTGTCTAGCCAGTGCCTAGCCTGTGCCTAGCCAGTGTCTAGCCTTTGTCTAGCCAGTGTCTAGCCTTTGTCTTGCTAGTGTCTAGCCTTTGTCTACCCTGTGCATAGCTAGAGTCTAGCCTGTACCTAGCCAGTGCCTAGACTGTACCTAGCCAGTGCCTAGACTGTACCTAGCCAGTGCCTAGCCTGTACCTAGCCAGTGTCTAGCCTGTGCCTAGCCATTTTATAGCCTGTGCCCAGCCAATGTCTAGCCTGTGTCTATCGTGTGCCTAGCCTGTGCCTAGCCTGTGCTTAGCGTGTGCCTAGCCTGTGCCTAGCCTGTGCCTAGCCAGTGTCTAGCCTGTACCTATCCAGTGTCTAGCCTATGCATAGAAAGTGTCTTGCCCGCGCATAGTCAGTGTCTAGCCTGTGCCTAGCCAGTGTCTAGCCTGTACCTATCCAGTGTCTAGCCTATGCATAGAAAGTGTCTAGCCCGCGCATAGTCAGTGTCTAGCCTGTGCCTAGCCAGTGTCTAGCCTGTACCTATCCAGTGTCTAGCCTATGCATAGAAAGTGTCTAGCCTGTGCCTAGTCAGTGTCTAGCCTGTGCCTAGCAAGTGTCTAGCCTGGGCTAAGCCAGTGTCTAGCCTGTGCATGGCCAGTGTCTAGCCTGTGCCTAGCCAGTGTCTAGCCTGTGCCTAGCCAGTGTCTAGCCTGTGCCTAGCCAGTGTCTAGCCTGTGCACAGCCAGTGTCTAGCCTGTGCCTAGCCAGTACCTTGCCTGTGACTGGCATGTGCATAGCCTGTGCCTAGGCAGCGTCTAGCCTGTGTCAAGCCTGTGCCTTGCCTGAGACTGGCATGTGCATAGAGTGTTCCGAGCCAGTGTCTAGCCAGTGCCTACCCTGTGACTAGCCAGTGTCTAGCCTTTGTCTAGCCATTGTCTAGCCTGTGCCCAGCCAGTGTCTAGCATGTGTCTAGCCTGTGCCTAGCCTTTGTCTAGCCTGTGTCTAGCCTGTTTCTAGCCTGTATCTAGCCTGTGTCTAGCCAGTGTCTAGCCTGTGTCTTGCCTGTGTCTAGCCTGTGTCTAGCCTGTGTCTAGCCTGTGTCTAGCTTGTGTCTAGCCTGTGTCTAGCCTGTGTCTAGCCTGTGTCTAGCCTGTGTCTAGCCTGTGTCTAGCCTGTGTCTAGCCTGTGTCTAGCTTGTGTCTAGCCTGTGTCTAGCCTGTGTCTAGCCTGTGTCTAGCCTGTGTCTAGCCTGTGTCTAGCCTGTGTCTGGCCTGTGTCTAGCCTGTGTCTAGCCTGTGTCTAGCCTGTGTCTAGCCAGTGTCTAGCCTGTGTCTAGCCTGTGTCTAGCCTGTGTCTAGCCTGTGTCTAGCCTGTGTCTAGCTTGTGTCTAGCCTGTGTCTAGCCTGTGTCTAGCCTGTGTCTAGCCTGTGTCTAGCCTGTGTCTAGCCTGTGTCTAGCCTGTGTCTAGCCTGTGTCTAGCCTGTGTCTGGCCTGTGTCTAGCCTGTATCTAGCCTGTGTCTAGCCAGTGTCTAGCCTGTGCCTTGCCTGTGACTGGCATGTGCATAGCCTGTGCCTAGCAAGTGTCTAGCCTGTGTCTAGCATGTGTCTGGCCTGTGCCTAGCCTGTGCCTGGCCTGTGCCTAGCCTGTGTCTAGCCTGTGTCTAGCCTGTTTCTAGCCTGTATCTAGCCTGTGTCTAGCCAGTGTCTAGCCTGTGTCTAGGCAGTGTGTAGCCTGTGTGTTGCCTGTGTCTAGCCTGTGTCTAGCCTGTGTCTGGCCTGTGTCTAGCCTGTGTCTAGCCTGTGTCTAGCCTGTGTCTAGCCTGTGTCTAGCCTGTGTCTAGCCTGTGTCTAGCCTGTGTCTAGCCTGTGTCTAGCCTGTGCCTTGCCTGAGATTGGCATGTGCATAGCGTGTTCCGAGCCAGTGCCTAGCCTGTACCTAGCCAGTGCCTAGACTGTGCCTAGCCAGTGCCTAGACTGTGCCTAGCCAGTGCCTAGCCTGTACCTAGCCAGTGTCTAGCCGGTGCCTAGCCATTGTCTAGCCTGTGCCCAGCCAGTGTCCAGCCTGTGTGTAGCCTGTGCCTAGCCTGTGCCTAGCCTGTGCCTAGCCTATGCCTAGCATGTGCCCAACCTGTGTCTAGCCTGTGTCTAGCCTGTGTCTAGCCTGTGTCTAGCCTGTGTCTAGCCTGTGTCTAGCCTATGTCTAGCCTGTGTCTAGCCTGTGTCTAGCCTGTGTCTTGCCTGTGTCTGGCCTGTGTCTAGCCTGTGTCTAGCCTGTGTCTAGCCTGTGTCTAGCCTGTGTCTAGACTGTGTCTAGCCTGTGTCTAGCCTGTGTCTAGCCTGTGTCTAGCCTGTGTCTAGCCTGTGTCTAGCCTGTACCCAGCCAGTATCTACCCTGTGTCTAGCCTGTGCCTAGCCAGTGTCTAGCCTGTACCTAGCCAGTGTCTAGCCTGTGCCTAGCCAGTGTCTAACCTGTGCCTAGCCAGTGTCTAACCTGTACCTAGCCAGATTCTAGCCAGTGTCTAGCCTGTGCTTAGCCAGTGTCTAGTCTGTGCCAAGCCAGTGTCTAGCCTGTGCCTAGCCAGTGTTTAGCCTGTGCCTAGCCAGTGTCTAACCTGTACCTAGCCAGTTTCTAGCCTGTGTCTAGCCTGTGCTTAGCCAGTGTCTAGTCTGTGCCAAGCCAGTGTCTAGCCTGTGCCTATCCAGTGTCTACCCTGTGTATAGCCTGTGCTTTGCCTGTGACTGGCATGTGTGTCTAGCCTGTGTCTAGCCTGTGTCTAGCCTGTGCCTAGCCTGTGTCTAGCCTGTGTCTAGCCTATGTCTAGCCTCTGTTTAGCCTGTGTCTAGCCTGTGTCTAACCCCCGCCTTGCCTGAGACGGGCATGTGGATAGCGTGTGCCTAGCCAGTGTCTAGCCAGTGCCTAGCCTGTGCCTAGCCAGTGTCTAGCCTTTGTCTAGCTTGTGCATAGCTGGAGTCTAGCCAGTGCCTAGCCAGTGTCTTGCCTTTGTCTACCCTGTGCATAGCTTGAGTCTAGCCTGTACCTAGCCTGTACCTAGCCAGTGCCTAGACTGTACCTAGCCAGTGCCTAGCCTGTACCTAGCCAGTGTCTAGCCGGTGCCTAGCCATTCTCTAGCCTGTGCCCAGGCAGTGTCTAGCCTGTGTGTAGCCTGTGCCTAGCCTGTGCCTAGCCTGTGCCTAGCCTGTGCCTAGCCTGTGCCTAGCCTGTGCCTAGCCTGTGCCTAGCCTGTGCCTAGCCTGTGCCTAGCCTGTGCCTAGCCTGTGTCTAGCCTGTGCCTCAGCCTGTGCCTAGCCTAGCCTGTGCCTAGCCTGTGCCTAGCCTGTGCCTAGCCTGTGCCTAGCCTGTGCCTAGCCTGTGCCTAGCCTGTGCCTAGCCTGTGCCTAGCCTGTGCCTAGCCTGTGCCTAGCCTGTGCCTAGCCTGTGCCTAGCCTGTGCCTAGCCTGTGCCTAGCCTGTGCCTAGCCTGTGCCTAGCCTGTGCCTAGCCTGTGCCTAGCTTGTGGCTAGCCTGTGCCCAACCTGTGTCTAGCCTGTGTCTAGCCTGTGTCTAGCCTGTGTCTAGCCTGTGTCTAGCCTGTGTCTAGCCTGTGTCTAGCCTGTGTCTAGCCTGTGTCTAGCCTGTGTCTAGCCTGTGTCTAGCCTGTGTCTAGCCTGTGTCTTGCCTGTGTCTAGCCTGTGTCTAGCCTGTGTCTAGCCTGTGTCTAGCCTGTGTCTAGCCTGTGTCTAGCCTGTGTCTAGCCTGTGTCTAGCCTGTGTCTAGCCTGTGTCTAGCCTGTGTCTAGCCTGTGTCCAGCCTGTGTCTAGCCTGTGTCTAGCCTGTGTCTAGCCTGTGTCTAGCCTGTGTCTAGCCTGTGTCTAGCCTGTGTCTAGCCTGTGTCTAGCCTGTGTCTAGCCTATGTCTAGCCTGTGTCTAGCCTATGTCTAGCCTGTGTCTAGCCTGTGTCTAGCCTATGTCTAGCCTGTGTCTAGCCTGTGTCTAGCTTGTGTCTAGCCTGTGTCTAGCCTGTGTCTAGCCTGTGTCTAGCCTGTGTCTAGCCTGTGTCTAGCCTGTACCCAGCCAGTATCTAGCCTGTGTCTATCCTGTGCCTAGCCAGTGACTAGCCTGTGCCTAGCCAGTGTCTTACCTGTACCTAGCCAGTTTCTAGCCTGTGTCTAGCCTGTGCTTAGCCAGTGTCTAGTCTGTGCCAAGCCAGTGTCTAGCCTGTGCCTAGCCAGTGTCTAGACTGTGTATAGCCTGTGCCTTGCCTGTGACTGGCATGTGCATAGCCTGTGCCTAGCAAGTGTCTAGCCTGTGTCTAGCATGTGTCTGGCCTGTGCCTAGCCTGTGCCTAGCCTGTGCCTAGCCTGTGTCTAGCCTGTGTCTAGCCTGTGTCTAGCCTGTTTCTAGCCTGTATCTAGCCTGTGTCTAGCCAGTGTCTAGCCTGTGTCTAGCCAGTGTCTAGCCTGTGTGTTGCCTGTGTCTAGCCTGTGTCTAGCCTGTGTCTGGCCTGTGTCTAGCCTGTGTCTAGCCTGTGTCTAGCCTGTGTCTAGCCTGTGTCTAGCCTGTGTCTAGCCTGTGTCTAGCCTGTGTCTAGCCTGTGTCTAGCCTGTGTCTAGCCTGTTTCTAGCCTGTGTCTAGCCTGTGTCTAGCCTGTGCCTTGCCTGAGACGGGCATGTGGATAGCGTGTGCCTAGCCAGTGTCTAGCCAGTGCCTAGCTTGTGCCTAGCCAGTGTCTAGCCTTTGTCTAGCTTGTGCATAGCTGGAGTCTAGCCAGTGCCTAGCCAGTGTCTGGCCTTTGTCTACCCTGTGCATAGCTAGAGTCTAGCCTGTACCTAGCCTGTACCTAGCCAGTGCCTAGACTGTACCTAGCCAGTGCCTAGCCTGTACCTAGCCAGTGTCTAGCCGGTGCCTAGCCATTGTCTAGCCTGTGCCCAGCCAGTGTCTAGCCTGTGTGTAGCCTGTGCCTAGCCAGTGTCTAGCCTGTGTGTAGCCTGTGCCTAGCCTGTGCCTAGCCTGTGCCCAACCTGTGTCTAGCCTGTGTCTAGCCTGTGTCTAGCCTGTGTCTAGCCTGTGTCTAGCCTGTGTCTAGCCTGTGTCTAGCCTGTGTCTAGCCTGTGTCTAGCCAGTGTCTAGCCGGTGCCTAGCCATTGTCTAGCCTGTGCCCAGCCAGTGTCTAGCCTGTGTGTAGCCTGTGCCTAGCCTGTGCCTAGCCTGTGCCTAGCCTGTGCCTAGCCTGTGCCTAGCCTGTGCTTAGCCTGTGCCTAGCCTGTGCCTAGCCTGTGCCTAGCCTGTGCCTAGCCTGCGCCTAGCCTGTGCCTAGCTTGTGGCTTGCCTGTGCCCAACCTGTGTCTAGCCTGTGTCTAGCCTGTGTCTAGCCTGTGTCTAGCCTGTGTCTAGCCTGTGTCTAGCCTGTGTCTAGCCTGTGTCTAGCCTGTGTCTAGCCTGTGTCTAGCCTGTGTCTAGCCTGTGTCTAGCCTGTGTCTAGCCTGTGTCTAGCCTGTGTCTAGCCTGTGTCTAGCCTGTGTCTTGCCTGTGTCTAGCCTGTGTCTAGCCTGTGTCTAGCCTGTGTCTAGCCTGTGTCTAGCCTGTGTCTAGCCTGTGTCTAGCCTGTGTCTAGCCTGTGTCTAGCCTGTGTCTAGCCTGTGTCTGGCCTGTATCTAGCCTGTGTCTAGCCTGTCTAGCCTGTGCCTAGCCTTTGTGTAGCCTGTGTCAAGCCTGTATCTAGCCTGTTTGTAGCCTGTTTCTAGCCTGGGTCTAGCCTGTGTCTAGCCTGTGTCTAGCCTATGTCTAGCCTGTGTCTAGCCTGTACCCAGCCTGTGTCTAGCCTGTGCCTAGCCAGTGTCTAGCCTGTGCCTAGCCAGTGTATAACCTATTCCTAGCCAGTTTCTAGCCTGTGTCTAGCCTGTGTGTAGCATGTGTCTATCCTGTGTCTAGCCTGTGTCTAGCCTGTGTCTAGCCTGTGTCTAGCCTGTGTCTAGCCTTTGTCTTGCCTGTGTCTAGCCTGTACCTAGCCAGTGCCTAGCCAGTGTCTAACCTGTATCGAGCCAGTGTCTAGCCTGTGTCTAGCCTGTCCCCGACCAGTGTCTTGCCTGTGCCTAGCCAGTTTCTAGCCTGTACCTAGCCAGTTTCTAGCCTGTGTCTAGCCTGTGCTTAACCAGTGTCTAGTCTGTGCCTGTGTCTAGCCTGTGTCAAGCCTGTGCCTTGCCTGAGACTGGCATGTGCATAGCGTGTTCCGAGCCAGTGTCTAGCCGGTGCCTAGCCTGTGCCTAGCCAGTGTCTAGCCTTTGTCTTGCCTGTGTCTAGCCTGTACCTAGCCAGTGCCTAGCCAGTGCCTAGCCTGTGCCTAGCCTGTGTCTAGCCTGTGTCTAGCCTGCGTCTAGCCTGTGTCTAGCCTGTGTCTAGCCTGTGTCTAGCCTGTGTCTAGCCTGTGTCTAGCCTGTGTCTAGCCTGTGTCTAGCCTGTATCTAGCCTGTGTCTAGCCTGTGTCTAGACTGTGTCTAGCCTGTGTCTAGCTTGTGTCTAGCCTGTGTCTAGCCTGTGTTTAGCCTGCGCCTAGCCTGTGTCTAGCCTGTAACTAGCCTTTACCTAGCCAGTGCCTAGACTGTACCTAGCCAGTGCCTAGACTGTACCTAGCCAGTGCCTAGCCTGTACCTAGCCAGTGTCTAGCCTGTGCCTAGCCATTGTCTAGCCTGTGCCCAGCCAGTGTCTAGCCTGTGTCTAGCCTGTGTCTAGCCTGTGTCTAGCCTGTGTCTAGCCTTTGCCTAGCCTGTGCCTAGCCTGTGCCTAGCCTGTGCCTTGCCTGTGCCTAGCCTGTGCCTAGCCTGTGCCTAGCCTGTGCCTTGCCTGTGCCTAGCCTGTGCCTAGCCTGTGCCTAGCCTGTGCCTAGCCTGTGCCTAGCCTGTGCCTAGCCTGTGCCTAGCATGTGCCTAGCCTTTGCCTAGCCTGTGCCTAGCCTGTGCCTAGCTTGTGGCTAGCCTGTGGCTAGCCTGTGCCCAACCTGTGCCTAGCCTGTGTCTAGCCTGTGCCTAGCCTGTGCCTAGCCTGTGCCCAGCCTGTGTCTAGCCTGTGCCTAGCCTATGCCCAACATGTGCCTAGCCTGTGTCTAGCCTGTGTCTAGCCTGTGTCTAGCCTGTGCCTAGCTTGTGGCTAGCTTGTGGCCAGCCTGTGCCCAACCTGTGCCTAGCCTGTGTCTAGCCTGTGTCTAGCTTGTGCCTAGCCATTTTCTAGCCTGTGCCCAGCCAGTGTCTAGCCTGTGTCTAGCCTGTGTCTAGCCTGTGCCTAGCCTGTGCCTAGCCTGTGCCCAACCTGTGTCTAGCCTGTGTCTAGCCTGTGTCTAGCCTGTGTCTAGCCTGTGTCTAGCCTGTGTCTAGCCTGTGTCTAGCCTGTGTCTAGCCTGTGTCTAGCCAGTGTCTAGCCGGTGCCTAGCCTGTGCCTAGCCTGTGCCTAGCCTGTGCCTAGCCTGTGCCTAGCCTGTGCCTAGCCTGTGCCTAGCATGTGCCTAGCCTGTGCCTGGCCTGTGCCTTGCCTGTGCCTAGCCTGTGCCTAGCTTGTGGCTAGCCTGTATCTAGCCAGTGTCTAGCCTGTGCCTAGCCAGTGTCTAGCCTGTACCCAGCCAGTGTCTAGCTTGTGCCTAGCCTGTGCCTAGCTTGTGGCTAGCCTGTATCCAGCCTGTGTCTAGCCTGTGCCTAGCCTGTGCCTAGCCTGTGCCTAGGCTGTGCCTAGCCTGTGCGTAGCCTGTGCGTAGCCTGTGTCTAGCCTGTGTCTAGCCTTTGTCTAGACTGTGTCTAGCCTGTACCCAGCCTGTGTCTAGCCTGTGCCTAGCCAGTGTCTAGCCTGTGCCTAGCCAGTGTATAACCTGTTCCTAGCCAGTTTCTAGCCTGTGTCTAGCCTGTGTCTAGCCTGTGTGTAGCATGTGTCTATCCTGTGTCTAGCCTGTGTCTAGCCTGTGTCTAGCCTGTGTCTAGCCTTTGTCTTGCCTGTGTCTAGCCTGTACCTAGCCAGTGCCTAGCCAGTGTCTAACCTGTATCGAGCCAGTGTCTAGCCTGTGTCTAGCCTGTGTCTAGCCTGTCCCTGACCAGTGTCTAGCCTGTGCCTAGCCAGTGTCTAGCCTGTACCTAGCCAGTTTCTAGCCTGTGTCTAGCCTGTGCTTAACCAGTGTCTAGTCTGTGCCTGTGTCTAGCCTTTGTCAAGCCTGTGCCTTGCCTGAGACTGGCACGTGCACAGCGTGTTCCCAGCCAGTGTCTAGCCAGTGCCTAGCCTGTGCCTAGCCAGTGTCTAGCCTTTGTCTAGCCAGTGTCTAACCTTTGTCATACCTGTGCATAGCTAGAGTCTAGCCTGTACCTAGCCAGTGCCTAGCCTGTACCTAGCCAGTGCCTAGCCTGTACCTAGCCAGTGTCTAGCCTGTGCCTAGCCATTGTCTAGCCTGTGCCCAGCCAGTGTCTAGCCTGTGTCTAGCCTGTGTCTAGCCTGTGCCTAGCCTGTGCCTAGCCTGTGCCTAGCCTGTGCCTTGCCTGTGCCTAGCCTGTGCCTAGCCTGTGCCTAGCCTGTGCCTAGCCTGTGCCTAGCCTGTGCCTAGCCTGTGCCTAGCCTGTGTCTAGCCTGCGCCTAGCCTGTGCGTAGCCTGTGCCTAGCTTGTGGCTAGCCTGTGGCTAGCCTGTGCCCAACCTGTGCCTAGCCTGTGTCTAGCCTGTGTCTAGCCTGTGCCTAGCCTGTGCCTAGCCTGTGCCCAGCCTGTGTCTAGCCTGTGCCTAGCCTGTGCGTAGCCTGTGCCTAGCTTGTGGCTAGCCTGTGGCTAGCCTGTGCCCAACATGTGCCTAGCCTGTGTCTAGCCTGTGTCTAGCCTGTGTCTAGCCTGTGTCTAGCCTGTGCCTAGCTTGTGGCTAGCTTGTGGCCAGCCTGTGCCCAACCTGTGCCTAGCCTGTGTCTAGCCTGTGTCTAGCCTGTGCCTAGCCATTTTCTAGCCTGTGCCCAGCCAGTGTCTAGCCTGTGTCTAGCCCGTGTCTAGCCTGTGCCTAGCCTGTGCCTAGCCTGTGCCTAGCCTGTGCCTAGCCTGTGCCTAGCCTGTGCCTAGCCTGTGCCTAGCCTGTGCCTAGCCTGTGCCTAGCCTGTGCCTAGCCTGTGCCTAGCCTGTGCCTAGCATGTGCCTAGCCTGTGCCTGGCCTGTGCCTTGCCTGTGCCTAGCCTGTGCCTAGCTTGTGCCTAGCTTGTGCCTAGCTTGTGGCTAGCCTGTATCTAGCCAGTGTCTAGCCTGTGCCTAGCCAGTGTCTAGCCTGTGCCTAGCCAGTGTCTTGCCTGTACCCAGCCAGTGTCTTGCCTGTACCCAGCCAGTGTCTAGCTTGTGCCTAGCCTGTGCCTAGCTTGTGGCTTGCCTGTATCTAGCCTGTGTCTAGCCTGTGCCTAGCCTGTGCCTAACCTGTGCCTAGCCTGTGCCTAGCCTGTGCCTAGCCTGTGCCTAGCCTGTGCCTAGCCTGTGCCTAGCCTGTGCCTAGCCTGTGCGTAGCCTGTGCGTAGCCTGTGTCTAGCCTGTGTCTAGCCTGTGTCTAGCCTTTGTCTAGACTGTGTCTAGCCTGTGTCTAGCATGTGCCTAGCCTCTGCCTAGCATGTGCCTAGTCTGTACCTAGCCAGTGCCTAGCCAGTGTCTAGCCCGTACCCAGCTAGTGTCTAGCCTGTGTCTAGCCTGTGTCAAGCCTGTGTCTAGCCTGTGTCTTGCCTGTGTCTAGCCTGTGTCTAGCCTTTGTCTAGACTGTGTCTAGCCTGTGTCTAGCATGTGCCTAGCCTCTGCCTAGCATGTGCCTAGTCTGTACCTAGCCAGTGCCTAGCCAGTGTCTAGCCTGTACCCAGCTAGTGTCTAGCCTGTGTCAAGCCTGTGTCTAGCCTGTGCCTAGCCATTGTCTAGCCTGTGTCTAGCCTGTGTTTAGCCTGTGTCTAGCCTGTGTCTAGCCTGTGTCTGGCCTGTTTCTAGCCTGTGTCTATCCTGTGTCTAGCCTGTGCCTAGCCTGTGTCTAGCCTGTGTCTAGCCTGTGTCTAGCCTGTGTCTAGCCTGTGTCTAGCCTGTGTCTAGCCTGTGTCTAGCCTGTGTCTAGCCTGTGTCTAGCCTGTGTCTAGCCTGTGTCAAGCCTGTTTCTAGCCTGTGTCTAGCCTGTGTCTAGCTTGTGTCTAGCCTGTGTCTAGCCTGTGTCTAGCCTGTGTCTAGCCTGTGTCTAGCCTGTGCCTAGCCTATGCCTAGCGTGTGACTAGCCTGTGCCTAGCTTGTGGCTAGCCTGTATCTAGCCAGTGTCTAGCCTGTGCCTACCCAGTGTCTTGCCTGTACCCAGCCAGTGTCTAGCCTGTGCCTAGCCAGTGTCTAGCCTGTGCCTAGCCTGTGCCTTGCCTGTGACTGGCATGTGCATAGCCTGTGCCTAGCCAGTGTCTAGCCTGTTTCAAGCCTGTGCCTTGCCTGAGACTGGCATGTGCATAGCGTGTTCCGAGCCAGTGCCTAGCCTGTGCTTAGCCTGTGCACAGCCAGTGTCTAGCCTGTGCCTAGCCTGTGCCTAGCCTATGCCTAGCCTGTGCCAAGCCTGTGCCTAGCCTGTGCCTAGCCTGTGCCTAGCCTGTGCCTAGCCTGTGCCTAGCCTGTGCCTAGCCTGTGCCTAGCCTGTGCCTAGCTTGTGCCTAGCTTGTGCATAGCTTGTGGCTAGCCTGTATCTAGCCAGTGTCTAGCCTGTGCCTAGCCAGTGTCTAGCCTGTGCCTAGCCAGTGTCTTGCCTGTACCCAGCCAGTGTCTTGCCTGTACCCAGCCAGTGTCTTGCCTGTACCCAGCCAGTGTCTAGCTTGTGCCTAGCCTGTGGCTAGCCTGTATCTAGCCTGTGTCTAGCCTGTGCCTAGCCTGTGCCTAGCCTGTGCCTAGCCTGTGCCTAGCCTGTGCCTAGCCTGTGCCTAGCCTGTGCCTAGCCTGTGCCTAGCCTGTGCCTAGCCTGTGCCTAGCCTGTGCCTAGCCTGTGCGTAGCCTGTGTCTAGCCTGTGTCTAGCCTTTGTCTAGACTGTGTCTAGCCTGTGTCTAGCATGTGCCTAGCCTCTGCCTAGCATGTGCCTAGTCTGTACCTAGCCAGTGTCTAGCCAGTATCTAGCCTGTACCCAGCTAGTGTCTAGCCTGTGTCTAGCCTGTGTCAAGCCTGTGTCTAGCCTGTGTCTAGCCTGTGTCTAGCCTGTGTCTAGCCTTTGTCTAGACTGTGTCTAGCCTGTGTCTAGCATGTGCCTAGCCTCTGCCTAGCATGTGCCTAGTCTGTACCTAGCCAGTGCCTAGCCAGTGTCTAGCCTGTACCCAGCTAGTGTCTAGCCTGTGTCAAGCCTGTGTCTAGCCTGTGCCTAGCCATTGTCTAGCCTGTGTCTAGCCTGTGTTTAGCCTGTGTCTAGCCTGTGTCTGGCCTGTTTCTAGCCTGTGTCTATCCTGTGTCTAGCCTGTGCCTAGCCTGTGTCTAGCCTGTGTCTAGCCTGTGTCTAGCCTGTGTCTAGCCTGTGTCTAGCCTGTGTCTAGCCTGTGTCTAGCCTGTGTCAAGCCTGTTTCTAGCCTGTGTCTAGCCTGTGTCTAGCCTGTGTCTAGCCTGTGTCTAGCCTGTGTCTAGCCTGTGTCTAGCCTGTGTCTAGCCTGTGCCTAGCCTATGCCTAGCGTGTGACTAGCCTGTGCCTAGCTTGTGGCTAGCCTGTATCTAGCCAGTGTCTAGCCTGTGCCTACCCAGTGTCTTGCCTGTACCCAGCCAGTGTCTAGCCTGTGCCTAGCCAGTGTCTAGCCTGTGCCTAGCCTGTGCCTTGCCTGTGACTGGCATGTGCATAGCCTGTGCCTAGCCAGTGTCTAGCCTGTTTCAAGCCTGTGCCTTGCCTGAGACTGGCATGTGCATAGCGTGTTCCGAGCCAGTGCCTAGCCTGTGCTTAGCCTGTGCACAGCCAGTGTCTAGCCTGTGCCTAGCCTGTGCCTAGCCTGTGCCTAGCCTGTGCCAAGCCTGTGCCTAGCCTGTGCCTAGCCTGTGCCTAGCCTGTGCCTAGCCTGTGCCTAGCCTGTGCCTAGCCTGTGCCTAGCTTGTGCCTAGCTTGTGCCTAGCTTGTGGCTAGCCTGTATCTAGCCAGTGTCTAGCCTGTGCCTAGCCAGTGTCTAGCCTGTGCCTAGCCAGTGTCTTGCCTGTACCCAGCCAGTGTCTTGCCTGTACCCAGCCAGTGTCTTGCCTGTACCCAGCCAGTGTCTAGCTTGTGCCTAGCCTGTGGCTAGCCTGTATCTAGCCTGTGTCTAGCCTGTGCCTAGCCTGTGCCTAGCCCTGTGTCTAGCCTGTGTCTAGCTTGTGTCTAGCCTGTGTCTAGCCTGTGCCTAGCCTGTGCCTAGCCTGTGCCTAGCCTGTGCCTAGCCTGTGCCTAGCCTGTGCGTAGCCTGTGTCTAGCCGGTGTCTAGCCTTTGTCTAGACTGTGTCTAGCCTGTGTCTAGCATGTGCCTAGCCTCTGCCTAGCATGTGCCTAGTCTGTACCTAGCCAGTGCCTAGCCAGTGTCTAGCCTGTACCCAGCTAGTGTCTAGCCTGTGTCTAGCCTGTGTCAAGCCTGTGTCTAGCCTGTGTCTAGCCAGTGTCTAGCCTGTGTCTAGCTTTTGTCTAGACTGTGTCTAGCCTGTGTCTAGCATGTGCCTAGCATCTGCCTAGCATGTGCCTAGTCTGTACCTAGCCAGTGCCTAGCCAGTGTCTAGCGTGTACCCAGCTAGTGTCTAGCCTGTGTCAAGCCTGTGTCAAGCCTGTGTCTAGCCTGTGCCTAGCCATTGTCTAGCCTGTGTCTAGCCTGTGTCTAGCCTGTGTCTAGCCTGTGTCTAGCCTTTGTCTAGACTGTGTCTAGCCTGTGTCTAGCATGTGCCTAGCCTCTGCCTAGCATGTGCCTAGTCTGTACCTAGTCTGTACCTAGCCAGTGCCTAGCCAGTGTCTAGCCTGTACCCAGCTAGTGTCTAGCCTGTGTCTAGCCTGTGTCAAGCCTGTGTCTAGTCTGTGCCAAACCAGTGTCTAGCCTGTGCCTAGCCAGTGTCAAGGCTGTGTATAGCCTGTGCCTTGCCTGAGACTGGCATGTGCATAGCGTGTTCCGAGCCAGTGTCTAGCCAGTGCCTAGCCTGTGCCTAGCCAGTGTCTAGCATATTTCTAGCCAGTGTCTAGCCTTTGTCTAACCTGTGCATATCTAGAGTCTAGCCTGTACCTAGCCAGTGCCTAGCCTGTACCTAGCCAGTGCCTAGATTGTACCTAGCCAGTGCCTAGACTGTACCTAGCCAGTGCCTAGCCTCTACCTAGCCAGTGTCTAGCCTGTGCCTAGCCATTGTCTAGCCAGTGCCTAGCCAGTGTCTAGCCTGTGTCTAGCCAGTGTCTAGCCTGTGTCTAGCCTGTGCCTAGCCTGTTTCTTGCCTGTGCCTAGTCTGTGCCTAGCCCGTGCCTAGCCTGTGCCTAGCCCGTGCCCAGCCTGTGCCTAGCCCGTGCCTAGCCTGTGCCTAGCCCGTGCCTAGCCTGTGCCTAGCCTGTTCCTAGCCTGTGCCTAGCTTGTGGCTAGCCTGTGGGTAGCCTGTGCCCAACCTCAGCCCAACCTGTGCCCAACCTGTGCCCAACCCTGCCCAACCTGTGCCCAACCCTGCCCAACCCAGCCCAACCCAGCCCAACCCAGCTCCAACCTGTGCCCAACCTGTGTCTAGCCTGTGTCTAGCCTGTGTCAAGCCTGTGTCTAGCCTGTGTCTAGCTTGTGTTTAGCCTGCACCCAGCCAGTGTCTAGCCTGTGTCTAGCCTGTGCGTAGCCAGTATCTAGCCTGTGCCTAGCCAGTGTCTAACCAGCACCTAGCCAGTTTCTAGCCTGTGTCTAGCCTGTGCTTAGCCATTGTCTAGTCTGTGCCAAGCCAGTGTCTAGCCTGTGCCTAGCGAGTGTCTAGCCTGTGTATAGCCTGTGTATAGCCTGTGACTGGCATGTGCATAGCCTGTGCCTAGCCAGTGTCTAGCCTGTGTCAAGCCTGTGCCTTGCCTGAGAATGGCATGTGCATAGCGTGTTCCGAGCCAGTGTCTAGCCAGTGCCTAGCCTGTGCCTAGCCAGTGTCCAGCATTTTTCTAGCCAGTGTCTAGCCTTTGTCTAACCTGTGCATATCTAGTGTCTAGCCTGTACCTAGCCAGTGCCTAGCCTCTACCTAGCCAGTGTCTAGCCTGTGCCTAGCCATTGTCTAGCCTGTGCCTAGCCATTGTCTAGCCTGTGCCTAGCCATTGTCTAGCCTGTGTCTAGCCTGTGTCTAGCCTGTGTCTAGCCTGTGTCTAGCCTGTGTCTAGCCTGTGTCTAACCTGTGTCTAACCTGTGTCTATCCTGTGTCTAGTCTGTATCTAGCCTGTGTCTAACCTGAGTCTAGCCTGTGTCTAGCCTGTGTCTATTTTCGTGCCTAACCATTGCCTAGTTTCGTGCCTAGCCAGGGTCTAGCTTGTGCCTAGCCTGAGTCTAGCGTGTGCCTAGCCAGTGTATACCGTGTGCCTAGCCAGTGTATAGCCTGTGCCTAGCCAGTGTCTAGCCTGTGCCTAGCCAGTGTCTAGCCTGTGCCTAGCCAGTGTCTAGCCTGTGTCTAGCCTGTGTCTAGCCTGTGTCTAGCCTGTGTCTAGCCTGTGTCTAACCTGTGTCTAGCCAGTGCCTAGCCAGTGTCTTTTTTCATGCCTAGCCAGTGTCTAGCCTGTGCCTAGCCAGTGCCTAGTTGCGTGCCTAGTCAGTGTCTAGCCTGTGCCTTGCCTGTGTCTAGCCTGTATCTAGTCTGTGCCTAGCCCGTGCCTAGATTCTGCCTAGCCTGTGCCTAGACTGTGCCTAGCCTGTGCTTAGCATGTGCCCAGCCCTTGCTTAGCCTGTGCCCAGCCTGTGCATAGCCAGTGTCTAGCCTGTGTCCAGCCTGTGCCTTGCCAGAGTCTAGCCTGTGCCTAGCCAGTGTCTAGCCAGTGTCTAGCCTGTGCCTAGCCTGTGCCTAGCCAGTGCCTAGCCTGTGTCTAGCCAGTGTCTAGCCTGTGTCTAGCCTCTGCCTAGCCAGTGCTTAGTCTGTGCCTAGCCAGAGTCTAGCGTGTGCCTAGCCAGTGTATACCGTGTGCCTAGCCAGTGTATAGCCTGTGCCTAGCCAGTGTCTAGCCTGTGCCTAGCCAGTGTCTAGACTGTGCCTAGCAAGTGTCTAGCCTAAGCCTACCAAGTGGCTAGCCTAAGCCTTGCCAGTGTCTAGTCTGTGCCTAGCCTGTGCCTAGCCTGTGCCTAGCCTGTGCCTAGCCTGTCTCAATCCTGTGCCTAGACTGTGTCTAGCCTGTGTCTAGCCTGTGTCTAGCCTGTGTCTAACCTGTTTCTAATTTATCTAGCCTATGTCTAGCCTGTGTCTAGCCTGTGTCTAGCCTGTGTCTAGCCCGTGCCTAGCCTGTGTCTAGCCTTTGTCTAGCCTGTGTCTAGCCTTTGTCTAGCCTGTGTCTAGCCTGTGTCTAGCATGTGCCTAGCCCCTGCCTAGCCTGTGTCTAGCCTGTGTCTAGCATGTGCCTAGCCCCTGCCTAGCCTGTACCTAGCCAGTGCCTAGCCTGCACCTAGCCAGTGTATAGCCTGTACCTAGCCAGTGTATAGCCTGTGCCTAGCCAGTGTCTAGCCTGTGCCTAGCCAGTGTCTAGCCTGTGCCCAGCCAGTGTCTAGCCTGTGCCTAGCCAGTGTCTAGCCTGTGTCTAGCCTGTGCCTAGCCTGTGTCTAGCCTTTGTCTAGCCTGTGTCTAGCCTTTGTCTAGCCTGTGTCTAGCCTGTGTCTAGCCTGTGTCTAGCCTGTGTCTAGCATGTGCCTAGCCCCTGCCTAGCCTGTACCTAGCCAGTGCCTAGCCTGCACCTAGCCAGTGTATAGCCTGTACCTAACCAGTGTATAGCCTGTGCCTAGCCAGTGTCTAGCCTGTGCCTTGCCAGTGTCTAGCCTGTGCCTAGCCAGTGTCTAGCCTGTGCCCAGCCAGTGTCTAGCCTGTGCCTAGCCAGTGTCTAGCCTGTGTCTAGCCTGTGTCTAGCCTGTGTCTAGCCTGTGTCTAGCCTGTGTCTAACCTGTGTCTAGCCTGTGCCTAGCCAGTGTCTATTTTCATGCCTAGCCAGTGTCTAGCCTGTGTCTAGCCAGTGCCTAGTTGCGTGCCTAGTCAGTGTCTAGCCTGTGCCTTGCCTGTGTCTAGCCTGTATCTAGTCTGTGCCTAGCCTGTGCCTAGACTGTGCCTAGCCTGTGCCTAGACTGTGCCTAGCCTGTGCTTAGCCTGTGCCCAGCCCTTGCTTAGCCTGTGCCCAGCCTGTGCATAGCCAGTGTCTAGCCTGTGTCCAGCCTGTGCCTTGCCAGAGTCTAGCCTGTGCCTAGCCAGTGTCTAGCCAGTGTCTAGCCTGTGCCTAGCCTGTGCCTAGCCAGTGCCTAGCCTGTGCCTAGCCAGTGTCTAGCCTGTGTCTAGCCTCTGCCTAGCCAGTGTATACCGTGTGCCTAGCCAGAGTCTAGCGTGTGCCTAGCCAGTGTATACCGTGTGCCTAGCCAGTGTATAGCCTGTGCCTAGCCAGTGTCTAGCCTGTGCCTAGCCAGTGTCTAGACTGTGCCTAGCAAGTGTCTAGCCTAAGCCTACCAAGTGGCTAGCCTAAGCCTTGCCAGTGTCTAGTCTGTTCCTAGCCTGTGCCTAGCCTGTGCCTAGCCTGTGCCTAGCCTGTGCCTAGCCTGTGCCTAGCCTGTGCCTAGCCTGTGCCTAGCCTCTGCCTAGCCTGTGCCTAGCCTGTGCCTAGCCTGTGCCTAGCCTGTCTCAATCCTGTGCCTAGACTGTGTCTAGCCTGTGTCTAGCCTGTGTCTAGCCTGTGTCTAGCCTGTGTCTAACCTGTTTCTAATTTATCTAGCCTATGTCTAGCCTGTGTCTAGCCTGTGTCTAGCCTGTGTCTAGCCTGTGCCTAGCCTGTGTCTAGCCTTTGTCTAGCCTGTGTCTAGCCCGTGTCTAGCCTGTGTCTAGCCTGTATCTAGTCTGTGTCTAGCCTGTGTCTAGCCTGTGTCTAGCATGTGCCTAGCCCCTGCCTAGCCTGTACCTAGCCAGTGCCTAGCCTGCACCTAGCCAGTGTATAGCCTGTACCTAGCCAGTGTATAGCCTGTGCCTAGCCAGTGTCTAGCCTGTGCCTAGCCAGTGTCTAGCCTGTGCCCAGCCAGTGTCTAGCCTGTGCCTAGCCAGTGTCTAGCCTGTGTCTAGCCTGTGCCTTGCCTGAAACGGGCATGTGCATAGCGTGTGCCAAGCCAGTGTCTAGCCTTTGTCTAGCCTGTGCATAGCCAGAGTCTAGCCTGTGCCTAGACAGTGTAAGCCTCTGTCTATCCTGTGTCTATTCTGTGTCTTGACGGTGTCTAGCCTCTGCCTAGCATGTGCCTAGTCTGTACCTAGTCTGTACCTAGCCAGTGCCTTGCCAGTGTCTAGCCTGTACCCAGCTAGTGTCTAGCCTGTGTCTAGCCTGTGTCAAGCCTGTGTCTAGTCTGTGCCAAACCAGTATCTAGCCTGTGCCTAGCCAGTGTCAAGGCTGTGTATAGCCTGTGCCTTGCCTGAGACTGGCATGTGCATAGCGTGTTCCGAGCCAGTGTCTAGCCAGTGTCTAGCCAGTGCCTAGCCTGTGCCTAGCCAGTGTCTAGCATATTTCTAGCCAGTGTCTAGCCTTTGTCTAACCTGTGCATATCTAGAGTCTAGCCTGTACCTAGCCAGTGCCTAGCCTGTACCTAGCCAGTGCCTAGATTGTACCTAGCCAGTGCCTAGACTGTACCTAGCCAGTGCCTAGCCTCTACCTAGCCAGTGTCTAGCCTGTGCCTAGCCATTGTCTAGCCTGTGCCTAGCCAGTGTCTAGCCAGTGTCTAGCCAGTGTCTAGCCTGTGTCTAGCCAGTGTCTAGCCTGTGTCTAGCCTGTGCCTAGCCTGTTTCTTGCCTGTGCCTAGTCTGTGCCTAGCCCGTGCCTAGCCTGTGCCTAGCCCGTGCCTAGCCTGTGCCTAGCCTGTTCCTAGCCTGTGCCTAGCTTGTGGCTAGCCTGTGGGTAGCCTGTGCCCAACCTGTGCCCAACCTGTGACCAACCTGTGCCCAACCTGTGCCCAACCTGTGCCCAACCTGTGCCCAACCTGTGCCCAACCTGTGCCCAACCTGTGCCCAACCTGTGCCCAACCTGTGCCCAACCTGTGCCCAACCTGTGTCTAGCCTGTGTCTAGCCTGTGTCAAGCCTGTGTCTAGCCTGTGTCTAGCTTGTGTTTAGCCTGTACCCAGCCAGTGTCTAGCCTGTGTCTAGCCTGTGCGTAGCCAGTATCTAGCCTGTGCCTAGCCAGTGTCTAACCAGCACCTAGCCAGTTTCTAGCCTGTGTCTAGCCTGTGCTTAGCCATTGTCTAGTCTGTGCCAAGCCAGTGTCTAGCCTGTGCCTAGCGAGTGTCTAGCCTGTGTATAGCCTAGCCTGTGTATGTGCCTAGCGAGTGTCTAGCCTGTGTATAGCCTGTGACTGGCATGTGCATAGCATGTGCCTAGCCAGTGTCTAGCCTGTGTCAAGCCTGTGCCTTGCCTGAGAATGGCATGTGCATAGCGTGTTCCGAGCCAGTGTCTAGCCAGTGCCTAGCCTGTGCCTAGCCAGTGTCCAGCATTTTTCTAGCCAGTGTCTAGCCTTTGTCTAACCTGTGCATATCTAGTGTCTAGCCTGTACCTAGCCAGTGCCTAGCCTCTACCTAGCCAGTGTCTAGCCTGTGCCTAGCCATTGTCTAGCCTGTGCCTAGCCATTGTCTAGCCTGTGCCTAGCCATTGTCTAGCCTGTGCCTAGCCATTGTCTAGCCTGTGCCTAGCCAGTGTCTAGCCTGTGTCTAGCCAGTGTCTAGCCTGTGTCTAGCCTGTGTCTAGCCTGTGTCTAGCCTTTGTCTAGCTTGTGTCTAGCCTGTGTCTAGCCTGTGCCTAGCCTGTTTCTAGCCTGTGCCTAGTCTGTGCCTAGCCCGTGCCTAGCCTGTGCCTAGCCCGTGCCTAGCCCGCGCCTAGCCTGTGCCTAGCCCGTGCCTTGCCTGTGCCTAGCCTGTGCCTAGCTTGTGGCTAGCCTGTATCTAGCCTGTGTCTAGCCTGTGTCTAGCCTGTTTCTAGCCTGTGTCAAGCCTGTGTCTAGCCTGTGTCTAGCCTGTGTCTAGCCTGTACCCAGCCAGTGTCTAGCCTGTACCCAGCCAGTGTCTAGCCTGTGTCTAGCCTGTGCCTTGCCTGTGCCTAGCCTGTGTCTAGCCTGTGCCTAGTCAGTGTCTAACCTGCACCTAGCCAGTTTCTAGCCTGTGTCTAGCCTGTGCGTAGCCATTGTCTAGTCTGTGCCAAGCCAGTGTCTAGCCTGTGCCTAGCGAGTGTCTAGCCTGTGTATAGCCTGTGTATAGCCTGTGCCTTGCCTGTGACTGGTATGTGCATAGCCTGTGCCTTGCCAGTGTCTAGCCTGTGTCAAGCCTGTGCCTTGCCTGAGAATGGCATGTGCATAGCGTGTTCCGAGCCAGTGTCTAGCCAGTGTCTAGCCTGTGCCTAGCCTGTGCCTTGCCTGTGCCTTGCCTGTGATTGGCATGTGCATAGCCTGTGCCTAGCCAGTGTCTAGCCTGTTTCAAGCCTGTGCCTTGCCTAAAACTGGCATGTGCATAGCGTGTTCCGAGCCAGTGCCTAGCCTGTGCCTAGCTTGTGGCTAGCCTGTGTCTAGCCAGTGTCTAGCCTGTGTCTAGCCTGTACCCAGCCAGTGTCTAGCCTGTGTCTAGCCTGTGCCTTGCCTGTGCCTAGCCTGTGTCTAGCCTGTGCCTAGTCAGTGTCTAACCTGCACCTAGCCAGTTTCTAGCCTGTGTCTAGCCTGTGCGTAGCCATTGTCTAGTCTGTGCCAAGCCAGTGTCTAGCCTGTGCCTAGCGAGTGTCTAGCCTGTGTATAGCCTGTGTATAGCCTGTGCCTTGCCTGTGACTGGTATGTGCATAGCCTGTACCCAGCCAGTGTCTAGCCTGTACCCAGCCAGTGTCTAGCCTGTGTCTAGCCTGTGTCTAGCCTGTGTCTAGCCTGTTTCTAGCCTGTGTCAAGCCTGTGTCTAGCCAGTGTCTAGCCAGTGCCTAGCCTGTGCTTAGCCAGTGTCTTGCCTGTACCCAGCCAGTGTCTAACCTGCACCTAGCCAGTTTCTAGCCTGTGTCTAGCCTGTGCTTAGCCATTGTCTAGTCTGTGCCAAGCCAGTGTCTAGCCTGTGCCTAGCGAGTGTCTAGCCTGTGCCTTGCCAGTGTCTAGCCTGTGTCTAGCCAGTGTCTAGCCTGTGTCTAGTTTGTGCCTAGCCTGTTTCTAGCCTGTGCCTAGTCTGTGCCTAGCCCGTCCCTAGCCTGTGCCTAGCCCGTGCCTAGCCTGTGCCTAGCCCGTGCCTAGCCTGTGCTTAGCCTGTGCCTAGCCTGTGTCAAGCCTGTGTCTAGCCGGTGTCTAGCCTGTGTCTAGCCTGTGTCTAGCCTGTGTCTAGCCTGTGTCTAGCCTTTGTCTAGACTGTGTCTAGCCTGTGTCTAGCATGTGCCTAGCCTCTGCCTAGCATGTGCCTAGTCTGTACCTAGCCAGTGCCTAGCCAGTGTCTAGCCTGTACCCAGCTAGTGTCTAGCCTATGTCTAGCCTGTGTCTAGCCTGTGTCTAGCCTGTGTCTGGCCTGTGTCTAGCCTGTGTCTAGCCTGTGCCTAGCCAGTGTCAAGGCTGTGTATAGCCTGTGCCTTGCCTGAGACTGGCATGTGCATAGCGTGTTCCGAGCCAGTGTCTAGCCAGTGCCTAGCCTGTGCCTAGCCAGTGTCTAGCGTTTTTCTAGCCAGTGTCTAGCCTTTGTCAAACCTGTGCATATCTAGAGTCTAGCCTGTACCTAGCCAGTGCCTAGCCTGTACCTAGCCAGTGCCTAGACTGTACCTAGCCAGTGCCTAGCCTCTACCTAGCCAGTGTCTAGCCTGTGCCTAGCCAGTGTCTAGCCTGTGTCTAGCCAGTGTCTAGCCTGTGTCTAGCCTGTGTCTAGCCTGTGTCTAGCCTGTGTCTAGCCTGTGTCTAGCCTGTGTCTAGCCTGTGTCTAGCCAGTGTCTAGCCAGTGTCAAGCCTGTGTCTAGCCTGTGTCTAGCCTGTGTCTAGTCTGTGTCTAGCCCTTGTCTAGCCTGTGTCTAGCCTGTGTCTAGCCTGAGTCTAGCCTGTGTCTAGCCTGTGTTTAGCCTGTGTCTAGCCAGTTTCTAGCCTGTGTCTGGCCTGTGCTTAGCCAGTGTCTAGTCTGTGCCAAGCCAGTGTCTAGCCTGTGCCTAGCCAATGTCTAGCCTGTGTATAGCCTGTGCCTTGCCTGTGACTGGCATGTGCATAGCCTGTGCCTAGCCAGTGTCTAGCCTGTGTCTAGCCTGTGCCTTGCCTGAGACTGGCATGTGCATAACGTGTGCCTAGCCAGTGTCTAGCCAGTGCCTAGCGTGTACCAAGCCAGTGTCTAGCCTGTGCCAAGCCAGTGTCTAGCCTGTGCCTAGCCAGTGTCTAGCCTAGGTATAGCCTGTGCCTTGCCTGTGATCGGCATGTACATAGCCTGTGCCTAGCCAGTGTCTAGCCTGTGTCTAGCCTCTGTCTAGCCAGTGTCTAGCCTGTGTCTAGCCTGTGTCTAGCCAGTTTCTAGCCTGTGTCAAGCCTGTGTCTAGCCTGTGTCTAGCCTGTGTCTAGCCTGTACCCAGCCAGTGTCTAGCGTGTGTCTAGCCTGTGCCTTGCCTGTGCCTAGCCTGTGTCTAGCCTGTGCCTAGCCAATGTCTAGCCTGTGTATAGCCTGTGCCTTGCCTGTGACTGGCATGTGCATAGCCTGTGCCTAGCCAGTGTCTAGCCTGTGTCTAGCCTGTGCCTTGCCTGAGACTGGCATGTGCATAGCGTGTGCCTAGCCAGTGTCTAGCCAGTGCCTAGCCTGTGGCTAGCCAGTGTCTAGCCTTTGTCTACCCTGTGCATAGCCTTTGTCTACCCTGTGCATAGCCAGAGTCTAGCCTGTGCCTTGCCAGTGTCTAGACTGTACCTGGCATGTGCATAGCGTGTTCCGAGCCAGTGTCTAGCCAGTGCCTAGCCTGTGCCTAGCCAGTGTCTAGCCTGTGTATAGCCTGTGCCTTGCCTGTGACTGGCATGTGCATAGCCTGTGCCTAGCCTGTTTCTAGCCTGTGCCTAGCCCGTGCCTAGCCCGCGCCTAGCCTGTGCCTAGCCCGTGCCTTGCCTGTGCCTAGCCTGTGCCTAGCTTGTGGCTAGCCTGTGTCTAGCCTGTGTCTAGCCTGTGTCTAGCCTGTTTCTAGCCTGTGTCAAGCCTGTGTCTAGCCTGTGTCTAGCCTGTGTCTAGCCTGTACCCAGCCAGTGTCTAGCCTGTGTCTAGCCTGTGCCTTGCCTGTGCCTAGCCTGTGTCTAGCCTGTGCCTAGCCAGTGTCTAACCTGCACCTAGCCAGTTTCTAGCCTGTGTCTAGCCTGTGCGTAGCCATTGTCTAGTCTGTGCCAAGCCAGTGTCTAGCCTGTGCCTAGCGAGTGTCTAGCCTGTGTATAGCCTGTGCCTTGCCTGAGACTGGCATGTGCATAGCGTGTTCCGAGCCAGTGTCTAGCCAGTGCCTAGCCTGTGCCTAGCCAGTGCCTAGCCTGTGCCTAGCCAGTGTCTAGCATTTTTCTAGCCAGTGTCTAGCCTTTGTCTAGCCAGTGTCTAGCCAGTGTCTAGCCTGTGTCTAGCCTGTGTCTAGCCTGTGTCTAGCCAGTGTCTAGCCAGTGTCAAGCCTGTGTCTAGCCTGTGTCTAGCATGTGTCTAGTCTGTGTCTAGCCCTTGTCTAGCCTGTGTCTAGCCTGTGTCTCGCCTGTGTCTAGCCTGTGTCTAGCCTGTGTTTAGCCTGTGTCTAGCCAGTTTCTAGCCTGTGTCTGGCCTGTGCTTAGCCAGTGTCTAGTCTGTGCCAAGCCAGTGTCTAGCCTGTGCCTAGCCAATGTCTAGCCTGTGTATAGCCTGTGCCTTGCCTGTGACTGGCATGTGCATAGCCTGTGCCTAGCCAGTGTCTAGCCTGTGTCTAGCCTGTGCCTTGCCTGAGACTTGCATGTGCATAACGTGTGCCTAGCCAGTGCCTAGCGTGTACCAAGCCAGTGTCTAGCCTGTGCCAAGCCAGTGTCTAGCCTGTGCCTAGCCAGTGTCTAGCCTAGGTATAGCCTGTGCCTTGCCTGTGATCGGCATGTACATAGCCTGTGCCTAGCCAGTGTCTAGCCTGTGTCTAGCCTCTGTCTAGCCAGTGTCTAGCCTGTGTCTAGCCTGTGTCTAGCCAGTTTCTAGCCTGTGTCTGGCCTGTGCTTAGCCAGTGTCTAGTCTGTGCCAAGCCAGTGTCTAGCCTGTGCCTAGCCAATGTCTAGCCTGTGTATAGCCTGTGCCTTGCCTGTGACTGGCATGTGCATAGCCTGTGCCTAGCCAGTGTCTAGCCTGTGTCTAGCCTGTGTCTAGCCTGTGCCTTGCCTGAGACTTGCATGTGCATAACGTGTGCCTAGCCAGTGCCTAGCGTGTACCAAGCCAGTGTCTAGCCTGTGCCAAGCCAGTGTCTAGCCTGTGCCTAGCCAGTGTCTAGCCTAGGTATAGCCTGTGCCTTGCCTGTGATCGGCATGTACATAGCCTGTGCCTAGCCAGTGTCTAGCCTGTGTCTAGCCTCTGTCTAGCCAGTGTCTAGCCTGTGTCTAGCCTGTGTCTAGCCAGTTTCTAGCCTGTGTCTAGCCTGTGCTTAGCCAGTGTCTAGTCTGTGCCAAGCCAGTGTCTAGCCTGTGCCTAGCCAATGTCTAGCCTGTGTATAGCCTGTGCCTTGCCTGTGACTGGCATTTGCATAGCCTGTGCCTAGCCAGTGCCTAGCCTGTGGCTAGCCAGTGTCTAGCCTTTGTCTACCCTGTGCATAGCCTTTGTCTACCCTGTGCATAGCCAGAGTCTAGCCTGTGCCTTGCCAGTATCTAGACTGTACCTAGCCTGTGCCTAGCCAGTGTCTAGCCTGTGCCTGGCAAGTGTCTAGCCTGTGCATAGCCAGTGTCTAGCCTGTGCATACCCAGTGTCTAGCCATTGCACAGCCATTGTCTAGCCTGTGCCTAGCCAGTGTCTAGCCTTTGCAATGCCAGTGTCTAGCCTGTGTCTAGCCTGTGTCTAGCCTGTGTCTAGCCTGTGCCCAGCCAGTGTCTAGCCTTCGTCTAGCCAGTGTCAAGCCTTTGTCTAACCTGTGCATAGCTAGAGTCTAGCCGGTACCTAGCCAGTGCCTAGCCTGTACCTAGCCAGTGCCTAGCCTGTACCTAGCCAGTGCCTAGCCTCTACCTAGCCAGTGCCTAGCCTGTACCTAGCCAGTGTCTAGCCTGTGCCTAGCCATTGTCTAGCCAGTGTCTAGCCTTTGCCAAGCCTGTGCCTAGCTTGTGCCTAGCTTGTGCCCAACCTGTGCCCAACCTGTGTCTAAACTGTGTCTGGCCTGTGTCTAGCCTGTGTCTAGCCTGTGTCTAGCCTGTGTCTAGCCTGTGTCTAGCCTGTGTCTAGCCTGTGTCTAGCCTGTGTCTAGCCTGTGTCTAGCCTGTGTCTAGTCTGTGTCTAGCCTGTGCCTGGGCACGCTAGGCACTGGCTAGGTACACGCTAGGCACTGGCCTGTACCTAGCCAGTGCCTAGCGTGTTCCTAGCCAGTGCCTAGCGTGTACCAAGCCAGTGTCTAGCCTGTGCCAAGCCAGTGTCTAGCCTGTGCCCAGCCAGTGTCTAGCCTGTATCTAGCCTGTGTCTAGCCAGTTTCTAGCCTGTGTCTAGCCTGTGCTTAGCCAGTGTCTAGTCTGTGCCAAGCCAGTGTAAGTCTGTGCCAAGCCAGTGTCTAGCCTGTGCCTAGCCAATGTCTAGCCTGTGTATAGCCTGTGCCTTGCCTGTGACTGGCATGTGCATAGCTTGTGCCTAGCCAGTGTCTAGTTTGTGTCTAGCCTGTGCCTTGCCTGAGACTGGCATGTGCATAGCGTGTGCCTAGCCAGTGTCTAGCCAGTGCCTAGCTTATGGCTAGCCAGTGTCTAGCCTTTGTCTACCCTGTGCATAGCCAGAGTCTAGCCTGGGCCTAGCCAGTGCCTAGCCTGCGCCTAGCCAGTGTCTAGCCTGTGCACAGCCAGTGTCTAGCCTGTGCACAGCCAGTGTCTAGCCTGTGCCTAGCCAGTGTCTATCCTGTGCACAGCCAGTGTCTAGCCTGTGCACAGCCAGTGTCTAGCCTGTGCACAGCCAGTGTCTAGCCTGTGCACAGCCAGTGTTTAGCCTGTGCCTAGCCAATGTATAGCCTGTGCCTAGCCAGTGTCTAGCCTGTGCACAGCCAGTGTCTAGCCTGTACCCAGCTAGTGTCTAGCCTGTGTCTAGCATGTGCCTAGCCTCTGCCTAGCATGTGCCTAGTCTGTACCTAGCTAGTGCCTAGCCAGTGTCTAGCCTGTACCCAGCTAGTGTCTAGCCTGTGTCTAGCCTGTGTCTAGCCTGTGTCTAGCCTGTGTCTAGCCTGTGCCTAGCCAGTGTCAAGTCTGTGTATAGCCTGTGCCTTGCCTGAGCCTGGCATTTGCATAGCGTGTTCCGAGCCAGTGTCTAGCCAGTGCCTAGCCTGTGCCCAGCCTGTGTCTAGCATTTTTCTAGCCAGTGTCTAGCCTTTGTCTAACCTGTGCATATCTAGAGTCTAGCCTGTACCTAGCAAGTGCCTAGCCTGTACCTAGCCAGTGCCTAGACTGTACCTAGCCAGTGCCTAGCCTCTACCTAGCCAGTGTCTAGCCTGTGCCTAGCCAATGTCTAGCCTGTGCCTAGCCAATGTCTAGCCTGTGCCTAGCCAATGTCTAGCCCGTGCCTAGCCAATGTCTAGCCTGTGCCTAGCCAGTGTCTAGCCTGTGTCTAGCCTGTGCCTAGCCTGTTTCTAGCCTGTGCCTAGTCTGTGCCCAGCCCGTGCCTAGCCTGTGCCTAGCCCGTGCCTAGCCTGTGCCTAGCCTGTGCCTAGCTTGTGGCTAGCCTGTGGCTAGCCTGTGCCCAACCTGTGCCCAACCTGTGCCCAACCTGTGTCTTGCCTGTGTCTAGCCTGTGTCTAGCCTGTGTCTAGCCTGTGTCTAGCCCTTGTCTAGCCCTTGTCTAGCCTGTGTCTAGCCTGTGTCTAGCCTGTGTCTAGCCTGTGTCTAGCCTGTGTCTAGCCTGTGTCTAGCCTGTGTCTAGCCTGTGTCTAGCCAGTTTCTAGCCTGTGTCTAGCCTGTGCATAGCCAGTGTCTAGTCTGTGCCAAGCCAGTGTCTAGCTTGTGCCTAGCCAATGTCTAGCCTGTGTATAGCCTGTGCCTTGCCTGTTACTGGCATGTGCATAGCCTGTGCCTAGCCAGTGTCTAGCCTGTGTCTAGCCTGTTCCTTGCCTGAGACTGGCATGTGCATAGCGTGTGCCTAGCCAGTGTCCAGCCTGTGCCTAGCCAGTGTCTAGCCTGGGTATAGCCTGTGCCTTGCCTGTGACTGTCTAGCCAGTGTCTAGCCTGTGTCTAGCCTGTGTCTAACCAGTTTCTAGCCTGTGTCTAGCCTGTGCTTAGCCAGTGTCTAGTCTGTGCCAAGCCAGTGTCTAGCCTGTGCCTAGCCAATGTCTAGCCTGTGTATAGCCTGTGCCTTGCCTGTGACTGGCATGTGCATAGCCTGTGCCTAGCCAGTGTCTAGCCTGTGTCTAGCCTGTGCATTGCCTGAGACTGGCATGTGCATAGCGTGTGCCTAGCCAGTGTCTAGGCAGTGCCTAGCCTGTGGCTAGCCAGTGTCTAGCCTTTGTCTACCCTGTGCATAGCCAGAGTCTAGCCTGTCCCTAGCCAGTGTCTAGCCTGTGCCTGGCAAGTGTCTAGCCTGTGCATAGCCAGTGTCTAGCCTGTGCATACCCAGTGTCTAGCCTGTGCACAGCCAGTGTCTAGCCTGTGCCTAGCCAGTGTCTAGCCTTTGCAATGCCAGTGTCTAGCCTGTGCCTAGCCAGTGTCTCGCCTGTGCACAGCCAGTGTTTAGCCTGTGCACAGCCAGTGTCTAGCCTGTGACTAGCCTTTGTCTTGCCTGTGTCTAGCCAGTGTCTAGCCTGGGCCTAGCCAGTGTCTAGCCTGTGCCTAGCCAGTGTCTAGCCCTTGCCTAGCCAGTGTCTAGCCTGTGCATAGCCAGTGTCTAGCCTGTGCCTAGCTAGTGTCTAGCCAGTGCCTGGCCAGTGCATAGCCTGTGCCTAGCCAGTGTCTAGCCTGTACCTAGCCAGTGCCTAGACTGTACCTAGCCAGTGCCTAGCCTGTACCTAGCCAGTGTCTAGCCTGTGCCTAGCCATTGTCTAGCCTGTTCCCAGCCAGTTTCTAGCCTATGTCTAGCCTGTGCCTAGCCTGTGCCTAGCCCGTGCCTAGCCTGTGCCTAGCTTGTGGCTAGCCTGTGGCTAGCCTTTGTCTAGCCAGTGTCTAGCCTGTGTCTAGCCTGTGTCTAGCCTGTGTCTAGCCTGTGTCTAGCCTGTGTCTAGCCTGTGTCTAGCCTGTGTCTAGCTTGTGCCTTGCCTGTGTCTAGCCTGTGTCTAGCCTGTGTCTAGCCTGTGTCTAGCCTGTGTCTAGCCTGTGTCTAGCCTGTGTCTAGCCTGTGTCTAGCCTGTGTCTAGCCTCTGTCTAGCCTATGTCTAGCCTGTGTCTAGCCTGTGTCTAGCCTGTGTCTAGCCTGTGTCTAGCCTGTGTCTAGCCTGTGTCTAGCCTTTGTCTAAACTGTGTCTAGCCTGTGTCTAGCATGTGCCAAGCCTCTGCCTAGCCTGTGCCTAGCCTGTACTAGCCAGTGCCTAGCCAGTGTCTAGCCTGTACCCAGGTAGTGTCTAGCCTGTGTCTAGCTTGTGTCAAGCCTGTGTCTAGCCTGTGCCTAGCCATTGTCTAGCCTGTACCTAGCCAGTTTCTAGCCTGTGTCTAGCCTGTGCTTAACCAGTGTCTAGTCTGTGCCAAGCCAGTGTCTAGCCTGTGCCTAGCCAGTGTCTAGCCTGTGTATAGCCTGTGCCTAACCAGTGTCTAGCCTTCGTCTAGCCAGTGTCTAGCCTTTGTCTAACCTGTGCATAGCTAGTGTCTAGCCGGTACCCAGCCAGTGCCTAGCCTGTACCTAGCCAGGGCCTAGAATGTACCTAGCCAGTGTCTAGCCTTCGTCTAGCCAGTGTCTAGCCTTTGTCTAACCTGTGCATAGCTAGAGTCTAGCCGGTACCTAGCCAGTGCCTAGCCTGTACCTAGCCAGTGCCTAGACTGTACCTAGCCAGTGCCTAGCCTGTACCTAGCCAGTGTCTAGCCTGTGCCTAGCCATTGTCTAGCCTGTGCCCAGCCAGTTTCTAGCCTGTGTCTAGCCTGTGCCTAGCCTGTGCCTAGCCTGTGCCTAGCCTGTGCCTAGCCTGTGCCTAGCCTGTGCCTAGCCTGTGCCTAGCCTGTGCCTAGCCTGTGCCTAGCCTGTGCCTAGCCTGTGCCTAGCCTGTGCCTAGCCTGTGCCTAGCCTGTGCCTAGCCTGTGCCTAGCCTGTGCCTAGCCCGTGCCTAGCCTGTGCCTAGCTTGTGCCTAGCTTGTGGCTAGACTGTGGCTAGCCTTCGTCTAGCCAGTGTCTAGCCTTTGTCTAACCTGTGCATAGCTAGAGTCTAGCCGGTACCTAGCCAGTGCCTAGCCTGTACCTAGCCAGTGCCTAGACTGTACCTAGCCAGTGCCTAGCCTGTACCTAGCCAGTGTCTAGCCTGTGCCTAGCCATTGTCTAGCCTGTGCCCAGCCAGTGTCTAGCCTGTGTCTAGCCTGTGCCTAGCCTGTGCCTAGCCTGTGCCTAGCCTGTGCCTAGCTTGTGCCTAGCTTGTGGCTAGCCTGTGGCTAGCCTGTGGCTAGCCATGTGCCCAACCTGTGCCCAACCTGTGTCTAGCCTGTGTCTAGCCTGTGTCTAGCCTGTGTCTAGCCTGTGTCTAGCCTGTGTCTAGCCTGTGTCTAGCCTGTGTCTAGCCTGTGTCTAGCCTGTGTCTAGCCTGTGTCTAGCCTGTGTCTGGCCTGTGTCTAGCCTGTGTCTAGCCTGTGTCAGCCTGTGTCTAGCCTGTGTCTAGCCTTTGTCTTACCTGTGCAT
>JAEIFO010001426.1:0-10980 GCA_018903695.1 Zaprionus gabonicus
GTGCATACCCAGTGTCTAGCCTGTGCATACCCAGTGTCTACCCTGTGCACAGCCAGTGTCTAGCCTGTGCCTAGCCAGTGTCTAGCCTGTGCAATGCCAGTGTCTAGCCTGTGCCTAGCCAGTGTCTAGCCTGTGCACAGCCAGTGTTTAGCCTGTGCATAGCCAGTGTCTAGCCTGTGACTAGCCTTTGTCTTTCCTGTGACTAGCCTTTGTCTTGCCTGTGTCTAGCCAGTGTCTAGCCTGGGCATAGCCAGTGTCTAGCCTGTGCCTATCCAGTGTCTAGCCCTTGCCTAGCTAGTGTCTAGCCTGTGCATAGCCAGTGTCTAGCCTGTGCCCAGCTAGTGTCTAGCCAGTGCCTAGCCAGTGCATAGCCTGTGCCTAGCCAGTGTCTAGCCTGTGTCTAGCCTCTGTCTAGCCAGTGTCTAGCCTGTGTCTAGCCTGTGTCTAGTTTGTGTCTAGCCTGTGTCTAGCCTGTGTCTAGCCTGTGCCTTGCCTGTGTCTAGCCTGTGTCTAGCCTGTGTCTAGCCTGTGTCTAGCCTGTGTCTAGCCTGTGTCTAGCCTGTGTCTAGCCTGTTTCTAGCCTGTGTCTTGCCTTTGTCTACCCTGTGCATAGCCACAGTCTAGCTTGGGCCTAGCCAGTGCCTAGCCTGTGCCTAGCCAGTGTCTAGCCTGTGCACTCCCAGTGTCTAGCCTGTGTCTAGCCTTTGTCTACCCTGTGCATAGCTAGAGTCTAGCCTGTACCTAACCAGTGCCTAGCCTGTACCTAGCCAGTGCCTAGACTGTACCTAGCCAGTGTCTAGCCTGTGCCTAGCCATTGTCTAGCCTGTGCCCAGCCAGTGTCTAGCCTGTGTCTAGCCTGTGCCTAGCCTGTGCCTAGCCTGTGCCTAGCTTGTGGCTAGCCTGTGGCTAGCCTGTGCCCAACCTGTGCCCAACCTGTGTCTAGCCTGTGTCTAGCGTGTGACTAGCCTGTGCCTAGCTTGTGGCTAGCCTGTATCTAGCCAGTGTCTAGCCTGTGCCTAGCCAGTGTCTAGCCTGTGCCTAGCCAGTGTCTAGCCTGTGTCTAGCCAGTGTCTAGCCTGTGTCTAGCCAGTGTCTAGCCTGTGTCTAGCCAGTGTCTAGCCTGTGTCTAGCGTGTACCAAGCCAGTGTATAGCCTGTGCCAAGCCAGTGTCTAGCCTGTGCCTAGCCAGTGTCTAGCCTAGGTATAGCCTGTGCCTTGCCTGTGACTGGCATGTGCATAGCCTGTGCCTAGCCAGTGTCTAGCCTGTGTCTAGCCTGTGTCTAGCCTCTGTCTAGCCAGTCTCTAGCCTGTGTCTAGCCTGTGTCTAGCCTCTGTCTAGCCAGTGTCTAGCCTGTGTCTAGCTTGTGTCTAGCCTGTGTCTAGCCAGTTTCTAGCCTGTGTCTAGCCTGTGCTTAGCCAGTGTCTATTCTGTGCCAAGCCAGTGTCTAGCCTGTGTCTAGCCAATGTCTAGCCTGTGTATAGCCTGTGCTATGCCTGTGACTGGCATGTGCATAGCCTGTGCCTAGCCTGTGTCTAGCCTGTGACTAGCCTGTGTCTAGCCTGTGTCTAGCCTGTGTCTAGCCTGTGCCTTGCCTGAGACTGGCATGTGCATAGCGTGTGCCTAGCCAGTGTCTAGCCAGTGCCTAGCCTGTGGCTAGCCAGTGTCTAGCCTTTGTCTACCCTGTGCATAGCCAGAGTCTAGCCTGGGCCTAGCCAGTGCCTAGCCTGTTCCTAGCCAGTGTCTAGCCTGTGCACTCCCAGTGTCTAGCCTGTGCACTCCCAGTGTCTAGCCTGTGCCTTGCCAGTGTCTAGACTGTACCTAACCTGTGCCTAGCCAGTGTCTAGCCTGTGCCTGGCAAGTGTCTAGCCTGTGCATAGCCAGTGTCTAGCCTGTGCATACCCAGTGTCTAGCCTGTGCATACCCAGTGTCTACCCTGTGCACAGCCAGTGTCTAACCTGTGCCTAGCCAGTGTCTAGCCTGTGCAATGCCAGTGTCTAGCCTGTGCCTAGCCAGTGTCTAGCCTGTGCACAGCCAGTGTTTAGCCTGTGCATAGCCCGTGTCTAGCCTGTGACTAGCCTTTGTCTTTCCTGTGACTAGCCTTTGTCTTGCCTGTGTCTAGCCAGTGTCTAGCCTGGGCCTAGCCAGTGTCTAGCCTGTGCCTATCCAGTGTCTAGCCCTTGCCTAGCTAGTGTCTAGCCAGTGCCTAGCCATTGCATAGCCTGTGCCTAGCCAGTGTCTAGCCTGTGTCTAGCCTCTGTCTAGCCAGTGTCTAGCCTGTGTCTAGCCTGTGTCTAGCCTGTGTCTAGTTTGTGTCTAGTTTGTGTCTAGCCTGTGTCTAGCCTGTGTCTAGCCTGTGCCTTGCCTGTGTCTAGCCTGTGTCTAGCCTGTGTCTAGCCTGTGCCTTGCCTGTGTCTAGCCTGTGTCTAGCCTGTGTCTAGCCTGTGTCTAGCCTGTGTCTAGCCTGTTTCTAGCCTGTGTCTAGCCTTTGTCTACCCTGTGCATAGCCACAGTCTAGCCTGGGCCTAGCCAGTGCCTAGCCTGTGCCTAGCCAGTGTCTAGCCTGTGCACTCCCAGTGTCTAGCCTGTGCCTTGCCAGTGTCTAGACTGTACCTAACCTGTGCCTAGCCTGTGTCTAGCCTGTGTCTAGCCTGTGCCTTGCCTGTGTCTAGCCTGTGTCTAGCCTGTGTCTAGCCAGTTTCTAGCCTGTGTCTAGCCTGTGTCTTGCCTTTGTCTAAACGGTATCTAGCCTGTGTCTAGCATGTGCCTAGCCTCTGCCTAGCCTGTACCTAGCCTGTACCTAGCCAGTGCCTAGCCAGTGTCTAGCCTGTTCCCAGCTGGTGTCAAGCCTGTGTCTAGCCTGTGCCTTGCCTGAGACTGGCATGTGCATAGCGTGTGCCTAGCCAGTGTCTAGCCAGTGCCTAGCCTTTGTCTACCCTGTGCATAGCCAGAGTCTAGCCTGGGCCTAGCCAGTGCCTAGCCTAGCCTGGGCCTAGCCAGTGCCTAGCTTGTGCCTAGACAGTGTCTAGCCTGTGCACTGCCAGTGTCTAGCCTGTGCCTTGCCAGTGTCTAGACTGTGCGTAGCCTGTGCCTAGCCAGTGTCTAGCCTGTGCCTGGCAAGTGTATAGCCTGTGCATAGCCAGTGTCTAGCCTGTGCATTCCCACTGTCTAGCCTGTGCTTAGCCAGTGTCTAGCCTATGCATAGCCAGTGTCTAGCCTGTGCCTAGCCAGTGTCTAGCCTGTGCCTTGCCTGTGACTGGCATGTGCATATCCAGTGTCTAGTCTGTGCCTAGCCAGTGTCTAGCCTGTGCCTAGCCAATGTCTAGCCTCTGCCTAGCCAGTGTCTAGCCTCTGCCTAGCCGGTGTCTAGCCTGTGCCTAGCCAGTGTCTAGCCTGTGCCTAGCCAGTGTCTAGCTTGCGCCTAGCCAGTGTCTAGCCTGTGCCTAGCCAGGTCTAGCCTGTGCCTAGCCAGGTCTAGCCTGTGCCTAGCCAGGTCTAGCCTGTGCCTAGCCAGTGTCTAGCCTGTGCCTAGCCAGTGTCTAGCCTGTGCCTAGCCAGTGTCTAGCCTGTGCCTAGCCAGTGTCTAGCCTGTGCCTAGCCAGTGTCTAGCCTGTGCCTAGCCAGTGTCTAGCCTGTGTCTAGCCTGTGTCTAGCCTGTGCCTTGCCTGTGTCTAGCCTGTGTCTAGCCTGTGTCTAGCCAGTTTCTAGCCTGTGTCTAGCCTGTGTCTAGCCTTTGTCTAAACTGTATCTAGCCTGTGTCTAGCATGTGCCTAGCCTCTGCCTAGCCTGTGCCTAGCCTGTACCTAGCCAGTGCCTAGCCAGTGTCTAGCCTGTTCCCAGCTAGTGTCTAGCCTGTGTCTAGCCTGTGCCTTGCCTGAGACTGGCATGTGCATAGCGTGTGCCTAGCCAGTGTCTAGCCAGTGCCTAGCCTTTGTCTACCCTGTGCATAGCCAGAGTCTAGCCTGGGCCTAGCCAGTGCCTAGCCTAGCCTGGGCCTAGCCAGTGCCTAGCTTGTGCCTAGACAGTGTCTAGCCTGTGCACTTTCAGTGTCTAGCCTGTGCCTTGCCAGTGTCTAGACTGTGCGTAGCCTGTGCCTAGCCAGTGTCTAGCCTGTGCCTGGCAAGTGTATAGCCTGTGCATAGCCAGTGTCTAGCCTGTGCATACCCACTGTCTAGCCTGTGCTTAGCCAGTGTCTAGCCTATGCATAGCCAGTGTCTAGCCTGTGCCTAGCCAGTGTCTAGCCTGTGCCTTTCCTGTGACTGGCATGTGCATATCCAGTGTCTAGTCTGTGCCTAGCCAGTGTCTAGCCTGTGCCTAGCCAGTGTCTAGCCTCTGCCTAGCCAGTGTCTAGCCTCTGCCTAGCCGGTGTCTAGCCTCTGCCTAGCCGGTGTCTAGCCTGTGCCTAGCCAGTGTCTAGCCTGTGCCTAGCCAGTGTCTAGCTTGCGCCTAGCCAGTGTCTAGCCTGTGCCTAGCCAGTGTGTAGCCTTCGCCTAGCCAGGTCTAGCCTGTGCCAAGCCAGGTCTAGCCTGCGCCTAGCCAGGTCTAGCCTGTGCCTAGCCAGTGTCTAGCCTGTGCCTAGCCAGTGTCTAGCCTGTGCCTAGCCAGTGTCTAGCCTGTGCCTAGCCAGTGTCTAGCCTGTGACTAGCCTGTGTCTTGTCTGTGTCTAGCCGGTGTCTAGCCTGTGTCTTGCCTTTGCCTAGCCGTTTTTTAGCCTGTGCCTAGCCTGTGTCTAGCCTGTGCCTTGCCTGTGAATGGCCTGTACATAGCCTGTTTCTTGCCTGTGCCTAGCAAAAGTCTAGCCTGTACCTAGCTAGTGAATAGCCTGCGTCTAGCCTCTGTCTAGCCTCTGTCTAGCCTGTGACTAGCCTGTGTCTTGCCTGTGTCTAGCCAGTGTCTAGCCTGGGCATAGCCAGTGTCTAGCCTGTGCCTAGCCAGTGTCTAGCCTGTGCCTAGCCAGTGTCTAGCCTGTGCATAGCCAGTGTCTAACCAGTGTCTAGCCTGTGCATAGCCAGCGTCAAGCCTGTGTCAAGCCTGTGCCTTGCCTGAGACTGGCATGTGCATAGAGTGTTCCGAGCCAGTGTCTAGACAGTGCCTTCCCTGTGACTAGCCAGTGTCTAGCCTTTGTCTAGCCATTGTCTAGCCTGTGCCCAGCCAGTGTCTAGCATGTGTCTGGCCTGTGCCTAGCCTGTGCCTAGCTTGTGCGTAGCCTGTGCCTAGCCAGTGTCTAGCCTATGTCTAGCCTCTGTCTAGCCAGTGTCTAGCCTGTGTCTAGCCTGTGTCTAGCCTGTGTCTAGCCTGTGTCTAGCCTGTGTCTAGCCTGTGTCTAGCATGTGCCTAGCCTGTGTCTAGCCTGTGTCTAGCCTGTGTCTAGCATGTGCCTAGCCTGTGTCTAGCCTGTGTCTAGCCTGTGTCTAGCCTGTGTCTAGCCTGTTTCTAGCCTGTGTCTAGCCTGTGTCTAGCCTGTGTCTAGCCTGTTTCTAGCCTGTGTCTAGCCTGTGTCTAGCCTGTGTCTAGCCTGTGTCTAGCCTGTGTCTAGCCTGTGTCTAGCCTTTGTCTAGCCTGTGTCTAGCCTGTGTCTAGCCTGTGTCTAGCCTGTGCTTTGCCGAAAACTGGCATGTGTCTGGCCTGTGCCTAGCCTGTGCCTAGCCTGTGCGTAGCCTGTGCCTAGCCTGTGTCTAGCCTGTGTCTAGCCTGTGTCTAGCCTGTTTCTAGACAGTATCTAGCCTGTTTCTAGCCAGTGTCTAGCCTGTGTCTAGCATGTGTCTAGCCTGTGTCTAGCCTGTGTCTAGCCAGTGTCTAGCCTTTGTCTAGCTTGTGCAAAGCCAGAGTCTAGCCAGTGCCCAGCCAGTGTCTAGCCTTTGTCTACCCTGTGCATAGCTAGAGTCTAGCCTGTACCTAGCCAGTGCCTAGCCTGTACCTAGCCAGTGCCTAGACTGTACCTAGCCAGTGCCTAGACTGTACCTAGCCAGTGCCTAGACTGTACCTAGCCAGTGCCTAGCCTGTACGTAGCCAGTGCCTAGCCTGTACCTAGCCAGTGTCTAGCCTGTACCTAGCCAGTGTCTAGCCTGAGCATAGCCATTGTCTAGCCTGTGCCCAGCCAGTGTCTAGCCTGTGTCTAGCCTGTGCCTAGCCTTGCGCCTTGCCTGTGTCTAGCCTGTGTCCAGCCTGTGTCTAGCCTGTGTCTAGCCTGTGTCTAGCCTGTGTCTTGCCTGTTTCTAGCCTGTGTCTAGCCTGTGTCTAGCCTGTGTCTAGCCTGTGTCTAGCCTGTGTCTAGCCTTTGTCTAGCCTGTGTCTAGCCTGTGTCTAGCCTGTGTCTAGCCTGTGCTTTGCCGAAAACTGGCATGTGTCTGGCCTGTGCCTAGCCTGTACCTAGCCTGTGCGTAGCCTGTGCCTAGCCTGTGCGTAGCCTGTGCCTAGCCTGTGCGTAGCCTGTGCCTAGCCTGTGTCTAGCCTGTGTCTAGCCTGTGTCTAGCCTGTTTCTAGACTGTATCTAGCCTGTGTCTAGCCAGTGTCTAGCCTGTGTCTAGCCTGTGTCTAGCCTGTGTCTAGCCTGTGTCTAGCCTGTGTCTAGCCAGTGTCTAGCCTTTGTCTAGCTTGTGCAAAGCCAGAGTCTAGCCAGTGCCTAGCCAGTGTCTAGCCTTTGTCTACCCTGTGCATAGCTAGAGTCTAGCCTGTACCTAGCAAGTGTCTAGCCTGTGCCTAGCCAGTGTCTAGCCTGTGCCTAGCCAGTGTCTAGCCTGTGCACAGCCAGTGTCAAGCCTGTGCCTAGCCAGTACCTTGCCTGTGACTGGCATGTGCATAGCCTGTGCCTAGCCAGCGTTTAGCCTGTGTCAAGCCTGTGCCTTGCCTGAGACTGGCATGTGCATAGAGTGTTCCGAGCCAGTGTCTAGACAGTGCCTTCCCTGTGACTAGCCAGTGTCTAGCCTTTTTCTAGCCATTGTCTAGCCTGTGTCCAGCCAGTGTCTAGCATGTGTCTGGCCTGTGCCTAGCCTGTGCCTAGCTTGTGCGTAGCCTGTGCCTAGCCAGTGTCTAGCCTGTGTCTAGCCTCTGTCTAGCCAGTGTCTAGCCTGTGTCTAGCCTGTGTCTAGCCTGTGTCTGGCCTGTGTCTAGCCTGTGTCTAGCCTGTGTCTAGCCTGTGTCTAGCCTGTGTCTAGCATGTGCCTAGCCTGTGTCTAGCCTGTGTCTAGCCTGTGTCTAGCCTGTGCTTTGCCGAAAACTGGCATGTGTCTGGCCTGTGCCTAGCCTGTGCCTAGCCTGTGCGTAGCCTGTGCCTAGCCTGTGTCTAGCCTGTGTCTAGCCTGTGTCTAGCCTGTTTCTAGACAGTATCTAGCCTGTTTCTAGCCAGTGTCTAGCCTGTGTCTAGCATGTGTCTAGCCTGTGTCTAGCCTGTGTCTAGCCAGTGTCTA
Source organism: Zaprionus gabonicus (assembly GCA_018903695.1). Classification (NCBI taxonomy): domain Eukaryota; kingdom Metazoa; phylum Arthropoda; class Insecta; order Diptera; family Drosophilidae; genus Zaprionus; species Zaprionus gabonicus. The sequence goes on from JAEIFO010001426.1 coordinate 7,405, forward strand.
GCCTTTGTCTAGCTTGTGCAAAGCCAGAGTCTAACCAGTGCCCAGCCAGTGTCTAGCCTTTGTCTACCCTGTGCATAGCTAGAGTCTAGCCTGTACCTAGTCAGTGCCTAGCCTGTACCTAGCCAGTGCCTAGACTGTACCTAGCCAGTGCCTAGACTGTACCTAGCCAGTGCCTAGACTGTACCTAGCCAGTGCCTAGCCTGTACGTAGCCAGTGCCTAGCCTGTACCTAGCCAGTGTCTAGCCTGTACCTAGCCAGTGTCTAGCCTGAGCATAGCCATTGTCTAGCCTGTGCCCAGCCAGTGTCTAGCCTGTGCCTAGCCTGTGCCTAGCCTGCGCCTTGCCTGTGTCTAGCCTGTGTCCAGCCTGTGTCTAGCCTGTGTCTAGCCTGTGTCTAGCCTGTGTCTTGCCTGTTTCTAGCCTGTGTCTAGCCTGTGTCTAGCCTGTGTCTAGCCTGTGTCTAGCCTGTGTCTAGCCTTTGTCTAGCCTGTGTCTAGCCTGTGTCTAGCCTGTGTCTAGCCTGTGCTTTGCCGAAAACTGGCATGTGTCTGGCCTGTGCCTAGCCTGTACCTAGCCTGTGCGTAGCCTGTGCCTAGCCTGTGCGTAGCCTGTGCCTAGCCTGTGCGTAGCCTGTGCCTAGCCTGTGTCTAGCCTGTGTCTAGCCTGTGTCTAGCCTGTTTCTAGACTGTATCTAGCCTGTGTCTAGCCAGTGTCTAGCCTGTGTCTAGCCTGTGTCTAGCCTGTGTCTAGCCTGTGTCTAGCCTGTGTCTAGCCAGTGTCTAGCCTTTGTCTAGCTTGTGCAAAGCCAGAGTCTAGCCAGTGCCTAGCCAGTGTCTAGCCTTTGTCTACCCTGTGAATAGCTAGAGTCTAGCCTGTACCTAGCAAGTGTCTAGCCTGTGCCTAGCCAGTGTCTAGCCTGTGCCTAGCCAGTGTCTAGCCTGTGCACAGCCAGTGTCAAGCCTGTGCCTAGCCAGTACCTTGCCTGTGACTGGCATGTGCATAGCCTGTGCCTAGCCAGCGTTTAGCCTGTGTCAAGCCTGTGCCTTGCCTGAGACTGGCATGTGCATAGAGTGTTCCGAGCCAGTGTCTAGACAGTGCCTTCCCTGTGACTAGCCAGTGTCTAGCCTTTGTCTAGCCATTGTCTAGCCTGTGCCCAGCCAGTGTCTAGCATGTGTCTGGCCTGTGCCTAGCCTGTGCCTAGCTTGTGCGTAGCCTGTGCCTAGCCAGTGTCTAGCCTGTGTCTAGCCTCTGTCTAGCCAGTGTCTAGCCTGTGTCTAGCCTGTGTCTAGCCTGTGTCTGGCCTGTGTCTAGCCTGTGTCTAGCCTGTGTCTAGCCTGTGTCTAGCCTGTGTCTAGCATGTGCCTAGCCTGTGTCTAGCCTGTGTCTAGCCTGTGTCTAGCCTGTGTCTAGCCTGTGTCTAGCCTGTGTCTAGCCTGTGTCTAGCCTGTGTGTAGCCTGTGTCTAGCCTGTGTCTAGCCTGTGTCTAGCCTGTGTCTAGCCTGTGTCTAGCCTGTGTCTAGCCTGTGTCTAGCCTGTGTCTAGCCTGTGTCTAGCATGTGTCTAGCCTGTGTCTAGCCTGTGTCTAGCCTGTGTCTAGCCTGTGTCAAGCCTGTGTCTAGCCTGTGTCTAGCCTGTGTCTAGCCTGTGTCTAGCCTGTGTCTAGCCTGTGTCTAGCCTGTGTCTAGCCTGTGTCTAGCCTGTGTCTATCCTGTGTCTAGCCTGTGTCTAGCCTGTGTCTAGCCTTTGTCTTGCCTGTGTCTAGCCTGTGTCTAGCATGTGCCTAGCCTCTGCCTAGCCTGTGCCTAGTCTGTACCTAGCCAGTGCTTAGCCAGTGTCTAGCCTGTACCCAGCTAGTGTCCAGCCTGTGTCTAGCCTGTGTCTAGCCTGTGTCAAGCCTGTGTCTAGCCCGTGCCAAGCCATTGTCTAGCCTGTACCTAGCCTGTGTCTAGCCTGTGTCTAGCCTGTGTCTAGCCTGTGTCTAGCCTGTGTCTAGCCTGTTTCTAGCCTGTGTCTAGCCTGTGTCTAGCCTGTGTCTAGCCTGTGTCTAGCCTGTGTCTAGCCTTTGTCTAGCCTGTGTCGAGCCTGTGTCTAGCCTGTGCTTTGCCGAAAACTGGCATGTGTCTGGCCTGTGCCTAGCCTGTGCCTAGCCTGTGCCTAGCCTGTGTCTAGCCTGTGCCTAGCCTGTGTCTAGCCTGTGTCTAGCCTGTGTCTAGCCTGTTTCTAGACTGTATCTAGCCTGTGTCTAGACTGTATCTAGCCTGTGTCTAGCCAGTGTCTAGCCTGTGTCTAGCCTGTGTCTAGCCTGTGTCTAGCCTGTGTCTAGCCAGTGTCTAGCCTGTGTCTAGCCTTTGTCTAGCCTGTGTCTAGCCTGTGTCTAGCCTTTGTCTTGCCTGTGTCTAGCCTGTGTCTAGCATGTGCCTAGCCTCTGCCTAGCCTGTGCCTAGTCAGTGCCTAGCCTGTGTCTAGCCTCTGTCTAGCCAGTGTCTAGCCTGTGTCTAGCCTGTGTCTAGCCTGTGTCTAGCCTGTATCTGGCCTGTGTCTAGCCTGTGTCTAGCCTGTGTCTAGCCTGTGTCTAGCCTGTGTCTAGCATGTGCCTAGCCTGTGTCTAGCCTGTGTCTAGCCTGTGTCTAGCCTGTGTCTAGCCTGTGTCTAGCCTGTGTCTAGCCTGTGTCTAGCATGTGTCTAGCCTGTGTCTAGCCTGTGTCTAGCCTGTGCCTAGCTTGTGGCTAGCCTGTGGCTAGCCTGTGCCCAACCTGTGCCCAACCTGTGTCTAGCCTGTGTCTAGCCTGTGTCTAGCCTGTGTCTAGCCTGTGTCTAGCCTGTGTCTGCCTGTTCTGTGTCTAGCCTGTGTCTAGCCTTTGTCTAGCCTGTGTCTAGCCTGTGTCTAGCCTGTGTCTAGCCTGTGCTTTGCCGAAAACTGGCATGTGTCTGGCCTGTGCCTAGCCTGTGCCTAGCCTGTGCCTAGCCTGTGCCTAGCCTGTGTCTAGCCTGTGTCTAGCCTGTGTCTAGCCTGTGTCTAGCCTGTTTCTAGCCTGTGTCTAGCCTGTGTCTAGCCAGTGTCTAGCCAGTGTCTAGCCTGTGTCTAGCCTGTGCCTAGCCTGTGCCTAGCCTGTGCCTAGCCTGTGTCTAGCCTGTGTCTAGCCTGTGTCTAGCCTGTGTCTAGCCTGTGTCTAGCCTGTGTCTAGCCTGTGTCTGGCCTGTGTCTAGCCTGTGTCTAGCCTGTGTCTAGCCTGTGTCTAGCCTGTGTCTAGCCTGTGTCTAGCCTGTGTCTAGCCTGTGTCTAGCCTGTGTCTAGCCTGTGTCTAGCCTGTGTCTAGCCTGTGTCTAGCCTGTGTTCTAGCCTGTGTCTAGCCTGTGTCTAGCCTGTGCCTAGCCTGTGTCTGGCCTGTGTCTAGCCTGTGTCTAGCCTGTGTCTAGCCTGTGTCTAGCCTGTGTCTAGCCTGTGTCTAGCCTGTGTCTAGCCTGTGTCTAGCCTGTGTCTAGCCTGTGTCTAGCCTGTGTCTAGCCTGTGTCTAGCCTGTGTCTAGCCTGTGTCTAGCCTGTGTCTAGCCTGTGTCTAGCCTGTGTCTAGCCTGTG